>JAJOZX010004147.1:162500-362500 GCA_023014485.1 Bathynomus jamesi
GTAATCCGTCGGTGTGTCAGAAATTTTTCCCTAACTGGCAGCATTGGAAAAAGAAACCAACTGGAAGAGTGCGCACAGCAAGGATAGACGAGATCATTAACAGAACTCATGAAATTGTACAGGTAATCCTAACATAAGCATCAGACGTGCTTCTCAGCTGTTAGGAGTTGGATATGGAACAACACACCGTATATTCAAGCAAAATTTAATGCTCTTTCCATATAAAATTCAAACAGTGCAACAACTAAACGATGGAGATTTCGCACGAAGACGACAATTCTGTCAATGGATCCAACAGAAGGTAAATGACACCACCAATTTTCTAGCAACTTTGATTATGTCAGACGAAGCCCATTTTCACTTGAATGGAACTGTAAACAAACAAAATTGTCGTTTCTGGGCAACAGAAAATCCATTGAATATTACCGAAGTCCCGTTGCATAGTCAGCGTGTAACTGTTTGGTGTGGTCTTACTGCATCTCAGATCATAGGGCCGTACTTTTTCGAGGATTCCACCGGAAACACGGTCACTGTAAATGGTGATCGCTACGAAAAAATGTTGACCGATTTCCTTATCCTAAATTAAGAGATCTTTGTCTAGAAAACCACTGGTTCCAACAAGACGGAGCTACCTGCCATACCACGAGGAACTGCATGGCAGTTTTGCGTCAAAACGTTTCCAGGCGAGTTAATCTCAAGATTTGGAGACGTTGAATGGCCCGCAAGGTCTCCGGATTTTTCTCCCTTAGATTATTATCTCTGGGGATATTTAAAGAGTAGGGTCTACAGAAATAACCCAACGACCTTGCAAGAATTGAAGGCCGCATCACAAATGAGATACAGGCCATACCACCGCACACTCTTGCAAAAGTGATGCAGAACTTACAAGCGAGAACACTGGAATGCTTGGCAACTAATGGAGCACATTTGAAAGGAGTCATTTTAAAAAAATAAATATTTCATAATAAACTTGTAACTCTACTCTTTCGAATGATATATAGTTTTTATGAAAGGAATTAAATATTAAGAATATTTGGCTTTTTTTATGGGTCCCATTTATCTGGATCACCCAGTATATATATATATATATATATATATATATATATATATATATATATGTGTATATATATATATATATATATATATATATATATATGCCATAGTAAGCCACCTTTTTTACCAATTAGGGCGAACTTTCTAAATAAGTCTGATTTTCTTGTACGACGTACTTTTATCGAGGTTAGGTTAACTTAAATTAACCTAACCTAAAACAAATCAGAAAGGGGGAGGGTAAAGTCTGAGGAAGCATAAAGAACGAATTTTTGACTGATTTTTTTTTTTTTTCCAATCAAAATCGTAACGGGTGAAATTCAAAAGAGAATCATTGCGTATTGGGTAAAAAAACCCGCTTTCTCTTAACTTTCTTATAGGACCCACCCACATTACTTTACCGCGAGTGAAAGTAATTAAGATTTAAAATATAAAACCCGTTCGATCTAGTGGGTAAAAAATGGTCACGGACGAAAATTTACACAAAAGTTTGACCAACTTGGGCATTTAAGATATATATATATATATATATATAATATATATAATGCAAACCCACATGGAAAAGAAATTTTTTTCCAAGGTCTTTTATGTATTCAGCAATACACCTCGTCAGGGAATGAAAGGGAGAAAGTGAGATTGCAAAAATATATACCTATGTACATTAGAACAGAAATAAGAGAGAGATTAGCACAAGATTAACAAGCACTGATTAAAGGCAAAAGACATTTTAAGAAGATATTGCCAATTTTATATATTCCCGCACTGTTATTGAAATTATTTTTAAAATGGATGAATGCAGTCGCTTCATGATTCGCGTAGGACGGCTGTGGAGCACCTGACCTCTGATCTGATTGGGGCAGAGAAAACCTGGTGGCTTTCAATGCCTCAAAAACTCAGTTCCTCCATCTGTCTACTCGTCACAATCTTCCACACGACTATCCTCTTACCTTCAACGATACACAACTTAATTCGTCCTCTTCTCTTAATATTCTTGGCGTTTCCTTTTTCGTGATCTTTCCTGGAAAATCACATATAGTCTCTTCGAAAACAGCTTCTAAGTCTAAGAGGTTAGTGTGTGTACCGCCTCCGCGTTTCTTCATCCCCACTCAGTTGACGTCTCTGTACAGGTGTCTTGTTCGCCCCTGTATGGAGTATGCTTCTCATGTGTTGAGTGGCTCAACCCACACAGCCGTACTTGACCGGGTGGAATCAAAGGCTTTTCGTCTCATTAGTTCCCCGCCTCTTACTGATTGTCTTCAATTTCTCTGTCTTCGCCGCAGTGTTGCTTCACTCTCTTTTTACTATCGCTATCATAACAGACATTGCTCTTCTGAACTCTCTAACTGCATGCCTCTCCTTTAAGGAGAGCACGCAGTACCAGACTGTCTACACTTTCTCATTCCTATTCTGTCCAACTATCGAATGCAAGGGTTAATCGGTATTTCCAGTCTTTCATCTACTCAACCGGTGAACTCCGGAACAATCTTCCTCAATCCATCTTTCCTCCTGTCTATGACCTCCCATCTTTCAAACGCAGAGTGTCTCGGCATCTCGAAAACCCCCGGACCTTGAGTTTGGCTCTCTTCTTCTTCTATGGGAGGGGCGCTTTTGTGGGCATTTGCCCTTGGCCCTTCCTTCCTGCATAAAAAAAAAATTCCTTTCAATTATATCTGTTTTTAACGAGCACTTTAGAACTATCCCCTTGATACTATGATTACATCTGTACATACGGTTAAACAATGCATTAGAATTATTTGCTGTTCTACACGCATATTTATGTGGTTTTACCCTGATAACTAACGTTTTTCCCGTTTGACCTAGAGACAGGGCCGCCGCTTCCATTAGGCGAGGTTAGTAAATGCTAAGGGCGCCAGCGCCTCCCGCCCTGTGCACGTCTGATAGTATTATGTAAGAACAACATGAAAAAATAATGAAGGAATGAGAAGCATAGACAAATGATGAAAGGTTGTACGACGTATGTACACCAGTTTAGCTTGACTGATATTTACATAATTAACTTATTCATCTTATTGGGTCATTATAGAACTTTCACTATCACGACCTTTAACCCTTTAGGGACGGGAGTCGTAAATAAGCGATTTAAAAATGTTGCGCGCACAGACGGGAGTCGTAAATAAGCGATTTAAAAATGTTGCGCGCACAGACGGGAGTCTTCAATAAGCGACTCGGCTTATTTACGGCTTAATATGGGTTCCGGGAGTCGTCAATAAGCGAATAACTGTTTTTATGTGACATATGCCCTTCTTGCTTGGAAAAAACAGTAGATATGTCCTTTTTGCACGCATATTTTAGCACTTTTGAGTGTTCTGATTTGTTACTATATATGCCTCGCTTTACTCGCTGTTTTGATTGGTCATGACACTTTCTTGAACTGTGAAATGATTTTATAATTTTATAATAAATGTATGCATTAGCAAATTAAAATAGATCAGTGTAAGGCAAATAGTTTCTTCAATATGGTACCTTGATTACTTTGTGGGCAAACCCAATCGTGAAGTGGGAGGCGGTGGGGCGCCAACTGAAGTCCTGCTAAGGGCGCCAAATAGGCTGGCGCCAGCCCTGCCTAGAGATACCGAGTTACACTGTGTACATCCGATCGAATACACAGTCAACTGCATTATCCGGGCTATTCTTTATTGGGAGAGATTTAAGCGTATTACCTAATACCAATTGTTTTTAAGTAAGGTCAGAAGATATGTAAATTTATATGGTAAGGTAGGCTAAGGATATTTTTATGCTGAAGTTCATTTACAGTTACACTATTATAATACCTATTATTAGCTTTCCTAAGGCAGTTGTCTAGAAATGAAATAGGATAACATAATTTAGTACCAATATTCATGATATTGCATAACCCGGAATCTAAAAATTCAGGACTGACAACTGTAAATGCTCCAAGAAACAGTAGAGAAAATAGAAGATTTTATCCCGGGGTGATATTTTCTCTTCTCACCCATAAGGAAAACTGAAAAGCGATTCCAAGTCCTTTTGTATATTCAATTTAATTTCAACAGTACACCTCGTCAGGGAATGAAGGAAAAGGGCAATAAATCAAACGTATATATATCCTTTCCAGAATAAAGAAAATAGGAGGGATTAGCAAAAAATGAACAAGTACTAATTAAAAGAAAGATATTTTAACAAGATGTGGTCCATTTTATACGTTCCCGAACTGTTATTAAAATTATTTATAAAATAGATAAATGTGCATTCTTTCATTTATGTTTTTAACAAGAACTGTCTCAATTAATGCTATGGTTATATCCATAAATATGGTTAAAAACTGCATTATTTATGCTGTTTTACTCCGACGTCCAAAGTTTTTTTCAGTTGACCTATATAAACTGAGTCACATTGTTACATACAACCGAGTAGAGAGAGCCAACCGCATTATCTGGCCGTTCTTTATTAGACGAATTTTAACAGTATTTGTATATTTAAACACTACGTTAATGCCAATTGTTTTAAAAAAGTCGAAGAAATTTACCATGGAAAGGAGACTTAGGATATTTTTATGATCAAATTCCTTTTGAGTGACATTACAATACCTTTTTTCGCTTTGCTTAAACAATTATTTTAATACCAATATCATAATATTGCATATCTCAGAATCTAAATATTCAGGACTAAACTTTTAATCTCTGAAAAACAAAAAATCTCTTATGTGATAAAGAACAGCCCAAATAATGCAGCTGGTTCTCTCTATTCGATTGCATGTAAACAACGTGACTCAGTTTATATATGTCAAACTGGAAAAACGTTAGATGCCAGAAGTAAAAGGGCCTAAATATGCGTGTAGGACGGCAAATAATTCTAATGCATTGTTTAAACCATATATACAGATATAATCGTAGTATTAATGGGGAGGGTCCTAAAATTCTTCTTAAAAAAAAGACGCAGCAAAGGAACATACTGGAATCTGCATTCACATACTTTACTAGAAAGCCCGCTGCGACGAGCGCAGCAAAAGCCCCGAAACACAACACAACCTAAAAGGAGAATGGAGGGGCGGGTGTGTTACTAAAAATTTGCCCCTTTTTCTTTTGATGCGTACATTAAATTTGGTGCAGATTAATTACCCTAGCCGTTCATGCGTGTATGAACGAACAAGAACATCAGATCAATAGACATCTATATATACACACTGTATATATATATATAGATATATATATATATTATATATATACACACACAAGGTGATGTAAAATAACGCACTGTCGCGACGAATAGGAAGAAGGAAACTACTCTTCAGGAAGACTTGAAGACTTAAGATTTCTAACATAATTATTAGATTGGATCTAGATCTAAAATTATGTTAAGCGTAGAATTGTTGAATCTAATCTTTAAGCTCTATACAAAATTTTAATCTATATCCAATGGTCAATTTCTTTAACAAATTATATGTAATAAAATTAAGAATTTTGTAACATTACCATCCAAAAATCCCCAGGCAACACATGTACATCCATCAGGTCAAAGCTAGGTCGGAAGGGTTATATGACTATCCCCTGGCAAGAGGATGGGAAGGTTCAGTCAGCTAATCCCTAATAATTAACTTCCAGGTGTATATAAATGCTGTTCTCTGTTTATGCGGTCATTACCAATTGACAAGGGTTCGCGAAGAGCCGAAACTGTATTGGTGTTAAAAAAATAAAAATTTAAGTCTTCCTGAAGAGTGGTTTCCTTCATATACAGGGTATAACAAAAGATCGTTCTCACAGGGAAATAAGATATAACGGAATTGAACGAGAAAATAGTTTTAACCAGTGCTTTTTATTGTTAAAAAAAAGGTGCCGGTACTCATATCTTGATAAATTGTAAAATTCCTCTCCCACACCCCTCTTCCTGCGCCCCCCTCCCTCTTCTCTATTGAATGTGATGAACTTTTAATAAAAATGTTGATGATAAAAATCAAAAATCCATAATAAAAATCAGAATGTTAACATTTATAGACGCCGTTTATTACTTTCAGTTTTAAAGAATTAAAAAAATGAAAACACCAAAATTAGAGTTTCGTAGAAAATTCCAAATTTTCATCAAGTTTTCGTCCGACAATAAACGTCCCGACTTCGTTCTTTCGTTAATTTATTTGAGCGGACGTGCGTCAACATCGCTCTGAAAAAAAGGTGCCGGTACGCCGTACCTACGCGTACCGTCACAAAAAAGCGCTGGTTTTAACTGTACATTACAAACAATACAATCAATTTAACAATTAATCCAGTATATGCTCGTCGCTCTAATAACGATAATTGTGGCGATTCACTGTTCCATTTAAATGAAAACAAGCCTCGTCGCTAAATAAAATATCCGAAAAGGTTTCCCTATGGGAACGGACTTTTGTTGCACCATATACAGTATATATACGAGGGTGGGCTGAAAAGTAATGCCTCCGCTTGAATAATTCCAGATTATGTAGAGGTAACCAGATAAAACCTGTTTTGTATTATAGCGTAATATAACCTACACTCATTCCACATGTTTGTTTAGTATCGATTACACTAGAAAGGAGTAAAGACGTTCGCTTCAAGCAACGTGCCGTAATTGAATTTTTGACCGAGGAAAATGTTGCTCCCATAGACATTCATGAGCAAATGCAAGCTGTGTACGGCAAACAGTATGTTGATGCGAGTACCGTTCAACGTTGGGCGAGGCAGTGTAAAGAAGGAGAAGCGGGGCAAGAAGATTTGCGAGACAAACCGCGAAGTGGAAGGCCTGTAACGGCAACCGACGAGTCATCGAACTACGTTGACGAGTTGATTCGTGGAAATCGTCGCATTAAACAAAATGAAATTGCTGCAATGCTCGATATCTCCAAGGAACGAGTGGGACATTTTCAGGATTCTCGGTTACCGAAAGGTCTGCGCCAGATGAGTGCCTCGCATGCTCACTGCCAAGATGAAAACTGAGAGACTACGCATTTGCCAAGAAAATCTGCAGCGCTTCGAAAATGAAGGAGATGAGTTTCTGTACAGCAATGCGACAGGAGACGAGACGTGGGCCCATCATAATGACCACAACGGTAATCCATGGAATATCGACACAAAAATTCACCGCAACCAAAAAAATTCAAAGTTCAAAAATCGGCTAGAAAAGTGATGACTGTTTTTTTGTGATATCAATGGTGTTCTCGAAGACTTTACGGGAAGAGAGACAGCAATCAACTCTGCACGTTATATTGAAACTCTGAAGAAGCTGAAAAAACGGACCAGGAGGGTCCACCCACAACAACATCGACACCGCTACAAATAACCTACAAACATACATAAACAGTATACAAGACTGGCTCACACACAATAGACTCAAAGTAGTGTAGTGGTTAATTTATTTAAGGGCCCATTCCTTCATTATTATATTCATTATTTACTTTACTTTCTATTTATTTTCTCTTTATCCTTCTGCGTTCTCTTTACACTCGCTTTCGCTGTACTTTATAAACGCGGGTAGCGCGTGTGACCAAGTGGAAAACCATTATAATTTGAACAAGGCGAGGAGGACGGGGGGATTAGTTATACTCTTCATTATACTTTATTAACTTTTACTTATGCCGAACCGCTTTTAGATAAACGGGGTAATGCGATGGGGGGAGTAACGTTAACATTTTAACCGGAGAAAGAGACGAAATACTATTCTAAATTTACAATTACATCTTAACACACAAAACCACCTTACTAAGCCCAAGGCCGTCCGATGGCTGGCGGGCATTACTACCCAGCCTCTAGCCTGTGTTCAGGCGTTGCCAACTCGTATTTCTATATTTTTTTTATAAACAAACCATTATTTATCGTAATTACATTTATTAAATATTATTATCTTCTTTATTAATTTCTTATAACCAAAACATTCTAATTTTTAATTAGACATTACTACAGTAGCGCCCACAAAATCAACCATCACCTTGCTTACAAGCAACACAAAAGAACACCAGATAACTCCACAGCTCACATTAAACAACACCAACATTCCACACACTCACAGAACCAAAATACTTGGGGTCACATATGTAAAAAATGAACAATGAATAATTCCTATATAATCCTTATATTCATTGTCTTCATACAGTACTTATGTTTGTATGGTTTTTGTTCGAATGTTCATTTTTACACGAGGAACCAAAGTCGCCTGATGCGAGTTTGATTTTTGTTTTCTATTTTTTTTTTTTCAGTGTCACAACCATGCGACCTACCATTTCTATGGTTTAGTCGTATCCATATTTCCATTTTTCATTTGTTAGAGAATTTATTATAATTAATTATGGTTGTCTTGCATCTAACCCTCATCCCTAAATTTTATTAGATTATGCACACACATTGCATATGGCATGATTGGAACCTTTAGTTGTACTACTTTATTCATTTACTTAATTCTTCCTCAAATGTACCAAATTCCTTAATATTTGCCGTATATTTAATTAATAGTTTCACTCACTCTCTGTCTCTAATTCGTTTCTTCTAATTTCTCCCAATAATGACTTGTACTGTACGTACGAATTAAATAACAATGGCGTATTAGTTATGAATTGACGTATGGCATAATTTGAATAACTATGCCGTCATAAAGTAGCTTAATTCCCTTCACATTTTCCCGTCATTAATTTCCCTTCATCATATCTCTAGTATACAATGTATGGTAAATTCTTTATCATCATCATAAAAACTTTACACTGTCATTATTTATATGTTGTTCATTCATACATCCATGTCCTTTCTTGACCTTTATCTTTTGTTAAATTTTTAATTATTCATTCAGCTACCTATTGTGTGACTACGAATGTGTACAATAGTTTATGCATTTGTACATGTCCACTGAGGACGTACATAATTACCTTACATGTAAGTACGTTCACATGTATACTTTTTATTTTTTTCCAATTATTTAACCTCTCGCAAGACACTCGTGGATGCTGATACGAATATTCAGATTCCGATGACGTCGCCAAAAAAGCGAGCCTCGGAACCCGAAATCCCTCTTGCGCCTGCTACAAATTTATAACAAGGTGTTATGTTGTATGTTATGTTATATCATAAATGTCCGTGTACTTCCGTATCTTACTTCAGTATCAGATATGTCAATTAACAATTTGCTAGAATTGTAAGTAACTAATAATTTAATATGATGTAATTAATGTACTTTAATGAAACTGTAATTGACGATAATAAGTGAATGTGAATTAATTCGTAATTATAATCAAAGTTGTAGTAAACCAAAATTACAATGTACTTAATAATGTACTGAGATTGTACTCAATGTACTACTACGAAATTGTCGCCATTTAGGAATGTATACTCGGCGATATTACGATTATTATTTTTGTTATTTACTTTTTTCGTCTTATTTTGGAATCTTTCAAAATTCTGATCATGTGTTTAAAATTAGGCTTAACGTAGATCTCCATTAAACGGGGGGGGGGAGGGGGAGACAACCTTTAACTGCACTCCCCCAACAACATTTAGACTTATATGATGCTTGTATTTGTAAAATAAGAGACACTCCCTTGTTAGCAGCCTTTGAGCGAGAAGGAGCCCTCCTTGAGGAGGCCCTGGCCTCCGCACTTTTAAATTCCGGCCTGAGCCATGGTCGAAAGAGGTCGAATCCCTCCCCCTGTAAATTAAACTTAGAGGCTGAGCATTGCCTTTACATTTTAGCAGTAAATTACAGTAAGAAAAAGTCTATCTTCCCCTTCGAGTTTTGCTCTCTTCAGAAAACTTAGTCTTAAATAGTGAAACTAAGTTCCCGATACATTATAAGAAGCATCAGGGAATCTTCAGAGAATTTAGTAAGTTTTCACGGAATCCTCCGAACCACTACAGAAGAACTCAGAGAGTATTATAGAAGATACTGTGAGTAACAAATCCGTTGCTGCTTCCTAACCAGAACCCCCGTCGACTTCGAACCAACCAAGGCCATAGACAGAGGGGTTAACACATACAACACATCATTATATTTTGCAAACCACAGTCAGGACATTAAAAACAAATGTACATCAAGACTTAACACGCTTAAGGTACTACAGGCACAAACTTTGGACACCAGCAAGAAACAACATCACTCATATACAAACAATATATTCGCTCAGTTATGGATTATGCTAGCCCATGCTGGGCACCCATTATCTCAAACACACACATAAACACCTTACAGACAATACAAAACAACGCACTTCGTATCATTACAGGATGTACTCAAACAACACCAATAGAACACCTGCACACAGAAACAAAAATACTGAAAGTTAGAGAACATTTAGATATGAGGGGGAACACAATTCATGGCAGCAGCGACAACTAACCTACAACACCCTTGCCACTACATGTACAATCATGCACCAACACCTCTCACCATTAAGGTAACACCAGAGAGACGACATAACCAAATACTCCATTCCATACCACGCCCCACAGACATCACACAGTACAGAACACACATACACACACACCTAACCCACAAAGCACTAACACGATTCGGTCTGAATGCGGTCCTAGGTGCGAAGCCGCCACCCATTAACAGGTCAGAGATCAGCCTGAGCGGATCGAGTTAACTTAGCACGATTCCGATGTGGACATCACCCCAACTTACAGACATATAAACACAGACTAGACAACTCCACAGACGACACCTGCCACCTGTGCGAGGACGCACCACAAGCAATTGAACACATTATGACAGACTGTACCACTCTAGCACAACATAGAACACAATACAACATCACTAGTGCGCTGAACCTCTGGTCCACTCCGGAGAGGGCGATCGGTTACCTGCGTGCCACCGGTTTGCTCGCTACAACAACAACAACCACCATGACAACGCACTGCCTCACACCAGTGTTCAAACGCGAGAAGCAATTGAGGATCAGCAATTCACCGTCTTGCCGCATTCACCAATTAGCCCCGATTTAACACAATGCGATTTTCACCTGTTTCCTAAACTTAACGAACATCTCTGTGGAAGTCGCTACGAGTCTAACGAAGAAGTTAAGGCCACTGTGAAATTTTGGTTTCGTAGTCAAAGCTCCGAGTTTTACTAGAATGGATTTCAAAAACTCATTTATCGTTGGTGTAAATATATTGAGGTAGAGGGTGATTTTATAGAAAAGTAAATGTATAGTTTTGAAAAATAAACTCTAAAGGTACATATCTGTTTTTGTTTCGATAAAATACTTCAACCCGTTTAAAATTTATTTGAGTGAAGGCATTACTTTTCAGCCCACCCTCGTGTGTGTGTGTGTGTGTGTGTGTCAGTTAGGGAACGTGGTATACGTCGTAGCCAATCGTAACACCCGTCTAGCGAAGTTATTGACCCGCCTGACCCGGGAGCGGGTCAAGTGGGTCACGGGTTAGGTGCTGGGCGGGTCACACGGGTCAAGGTTGGTGACCCGTTTCCAACTCTGGTAGCGACCCGTGGTTTGGATCCCACGTAAAACTGTAGGTCCCCTCTGTCATATGACCTTAAATGTTGCGAAGGAGGTTAAAGAACCCCTTCGTTACTTTCAGTTCGGGAACGTATAAAATGGACCAAATCTTGTTAAAATATATTTTTCCTTTAATTAGTACGTGTTCATTTTTTGCTAATCCCTCCTATTTTGTTTACACTACACAGAAATATATATTTTTGGTTTCTTGCCTTTTCCCTTCATTCCCTGCCGAGGTGTATCGTTCAATACATGAAAGGCCTTGCACGTGTTTAAATGTGCAATTTATCATATACAGTATATACAGTTTATATATATATATATATATGTGTGTGTGATGTAGCGGAAAATGAAAATAACTTCAACTGTATATCTTCACGAGTGGTGAAGTTATAAAAAGAAGTCAAGTTCTTTTTAGACGCTATTATTCTGTACAGGATTTATTGTCTAATAAATAAAAAAAAAAAAAAATGGAGCTATACAAAAATAAAAAATAAAAAAAAATAAAAAAGCATCTAATATATTATTGAGCTAAAATGTGTGTCTGTGTGTGTGTGTGTGTGTCCGCTTTATTCGGAACCGTGCACAGCCTAAACGGCACATCGGAAAATTCTGCAACCACCACCAACTGATAGCCCATGAGCTGACGACGTGCTCTGTCAAGTTTCCCGGTCCTAGGTCACCGGTTACTGGGTCCGAAGGCCCCAGCACCGCGATAAAACTACAGAAAAGAACGCAGCCGTGAAAATCTTGAGCTTCACATTTATACTGTGTACTGTGACATATATATTGCTACCCGCCCTCCGGGCGAGTAGCAGTATAATGGGGAGAGGGGGTGTGGTAATTGTGGGGGTGGGGGTAATGGGGAGAGGGGTGGGGGTAATGACTTTTTTACTTTTGTGTGTGGGGTAATGGGGGAATGGGGGTGGGAGGGTAATGGAGTAGAGGGTGGGGGTAATGGGAGTAATGGCGTTTTTTTAAATTTTGTAGCTTAGCCACTTCTTCCTATGAGGGCCTCATCTAATATAATAAAAAAAGTACATGAAAAAGTGAAAAAAAAGTCTCTCTTTACATTTGTGATTGATTGGATAGCCCGAAAGGACTCACAATTTAATTGGGATATTAAGCTCCATTCTTTCATCGATTTGCAGTTACGATTCATTACAATTTTTGTAATTATATTTTATAAAGTACTAGCAGAGATACCCGGCGTTGCCCGGGATGTAAGGGTGTGTCAAAATAAGGTAAAAAGATGAACAAAACTAAATGAACACAAACACAAAATTTTGGTAATTGTTTTTATTCCTTGAAAACATCAGACATTTTGTAGCACTCCAGTGTAAACAATGTTACGTGTTTTTCCATTGGGTGTCAAAACAAAGATTGCGAGGTGTTCCAACTTTTTTGGGCCATTGTCACTCATAGTAAAAGTCACACTCAAATGTCAAAATGCAAAAACTTATTCCTTAAACTTATATTTTAAAAAGTTCTCGAAAATAATGATTTTAAGCTTTTTTTGTGTCAAAATGCAAAAACTTATTCCTTAACCTTATATTTTAAAAAGTTTTCGAAAATTTTGAAACTTTTATGCACACCATTAGATTCCCCGTCGAACAACTCGATAAGATCACTGAAGAGCCCCTTGTTGTCCGGATACCATGTCACTCCCAAGGTGTAGAACGCTGTGTTAGGGTGGTAACTGAAGCGTCTGGGGCAGTGTATAGAAAGGATTCAAAGGAATTAGAGCAGTACTTAAATCCCGTGACTTTATGCCGTCATTCAAAACTAAACAAGATTTTAATGTATCATTTACTAAATAAAACTGTCTAGTCTACCTACCTACTATACCTACCTACTGTACCTACCTACCTACTATACCTACCTACTGTACCTACCTACCTACTGTACCTACCTACCTACTGTCTAGTCTACCTACCTACTGTACCTACCTACCTACTGTCTAGTCTACTACCTACTGTACCTACCTACCTACTGTCTAGTCTACCTACCTACCTACTGTCTAGTCTACCTACCTACCTACTGTCTAGTCTACCTACCTACCTACTGTCTAGTCTACCTACCTACCTACTGTCTAGTCTACCTACCTACTGTACCTACCTACCTACCTACTGTACCTACCTACTGTACCTACCTACCTACCTACCTACTGTACCTACCTACTGTGCACACCATTAGATTCCCCGTGAAAAGTTATATCTGATTCACTACCTTAAACACTATTTGGTGCAGCCATATTCATTTCAATAGAGAACAAACAAACAGACAAACAAACAAACTTCCTCTTTTATATAGATAGATAGATAGATAGATAGATAGATAGATAGATAGATAGATAGAAGATAGAAGATGACAAAAAATAAACGATAAAGTTAGACTCCAAGTGAACCATTCTTCCGATATGTTAGAGGGGAAAAAGCATTCCATCATATTATAGTATTCAACAAACGCAATACTGTCTTCTTATTTGTGGATCATAAAAAATTGATGTATATTTAAACGACGGTGCTTCTAAATGTACCATCCAGTGATATGCCATATATATGAGATAGATGTGATATGCCATACTTTTGTCACTTAGCCACTTCTTCCTATGAGGGCTTTATATAATATAATTTTAAATCTACAACCAATAAAAAAAAAATGAAGTAGTGAAAAAAAAAATCCGGAGGGCGATAGCGAGCTACCGCTTGTTTTACAACTATATTTTTTAAATTTTTTTACTTCATATAAAATAATTTCAAAATGTTCATTTTTCGAATGCTAGTCTATAATTTGTACACACAAATATTTTTTGTCATGCGTATAATACCAGGTTAAAGGTTACAGTTACGGAAGGTATAAAAGAACAAGACATACGCCCTAGAGGGCCTAGAGCCCTACAGTAGACACTTAACGAGTGTCCCTAAATTTAACGTCATACGCCAGGCAATTTCCGTATGGAATTCCATTACTAGTTATAGCAAAGCCTACTCACGTCTAGTTAGATCACACAATTTCACTTTTTTGTGAAATCGAGGAGAAACCAATCAGTCAATAAATTTACAAAAATACAGCAGCCATCAAAATTTTGAGCTTCACAGGCAAAATCAGCGAGACCAAATTTGTGAAGCTGCACTCCAAGTTACTCATGAACTTAAAGTAAATATTAAGGTCTCACTGGTTTAAAAATTATTGTGAAAATAGTTTGTATTAAATTATTTACATGTTGTAATGTGAACTTTGAGCGACTAGATATAGCTAGGCTTTGGTTATAGTAGGAGTTTAGTTCCCACTAGTAGGAATTTTCAAGGGACCTTGTTTTTAAGTTTAAATATCACACAAAAACTAGACTGTTTGATAAGTGTTTAATGATGTATTCTTAGATAAGGCGTTAAAATGGTTAATGCTTTGAAATTTCAGTTATTTTACTCTTAACTTTTAGACTGATTTCACGCAGTTACACGAGGTACAGAACAAATCTTAATGTGTCATATATATCCCGTCTACATAACGCATTATTCCGAGGCTGTTTTACTTGCTCATCATGACCGGTATACGCTTTCCTCGAAATCCACACACATCACCCGACTTTTATGCTATTTTTAATTTTCTAATTATGAAGTCTCCTCCAGACACTTAACTGATCACCATACTACATTCTTGCTTTATAAACGTCTAAGCCTATATGCATTTACAGAGGGTAAGTTCTGTTCTAAACAGAGGTAAAACGATAATTCTCCTTAATCTGCTAAAGTAAACTAAAAAACTAAGATTAAACACACTACAGTCAATACGAAACTATGAGAGAATAGAGTTGAAAGTCTTGGGTCCCATCTCTTATTGTGGCAAGAAATATATAAATACCTTTGGTTGGCTTCCGCCCGAATTGTTCATTCTGACGAAGGTCAAGCTTTTCACTCCACCTTAGACCTACAGTTTAACGTGGAATCCGAACCACGCCCCATCAGCAGCCCAGCGTCTTAACCACTAGGCTACCTACCACTTTCTTTATTGTGTGGAAGGATGAACAGCTGGGTTTTGCTGCGCGCCGGCTGCCGTCGGGTCTCGAACCCGGGGCCGATGGATTCGTAGTCAGCGACGCTAACCACTACACCACCGAGGCGCATATAAATAGCATTACTCTTATTATTCTACACAAATTTATCAAGTGCACAACATTCATAAGGAACAATTTATCTTCCATTTACTGCCCTTAATTCAAAACGTTATTTTGCAAAAATCCAGCAACGGACAGGCATACCACAAATACGTGGACCCAGAGGCGTACCAATACTTTTGCCGCTCGGGGCGAAAATGCCAACGCCCCCCCCCCCCCTGCAACAATTTTCAATTTTAAAAACAATTCCTTTACAAAAATACACTTCTAAACAAAACTTTTATTGGAAGAAAAACTTAAATAAAGCAACTTCAATTTTAACAATACTACATAATATACTGTACATAATATACTGTACATAATACTGTACATAATATACTGTACATAATATACTGTACATAATATACTGTACATAATATACTGTACATAATACTGTACATAATATACTGTACATAATATACTGTACATAATATACTGTACATAATATACTGTACATAATATACTGTACATAATATACTGTACATAATATACTGTCATAATATACTGTACATAATACTGTACATAATATACTGTACATAATATACTGTACATAATATACTGTACATAATATACTGTACATAATATACTGTACATAATATACTGTACATAATATACTGTACATAATATACTGTACATAATATACTGTACATAATATACTGTACATAATATACTGTACATAATACTGTACATAATATACTGTACATAATATACTGTACATAATATACTGTACATAATATACTGTACATAATATACTGTACATAATATACTGTACATAATATACTGTACATAATATACTGTACATAATATACTGTACATAATATACTGTACATAATACTGTACATAATATACTGTACATAATATACTGTACATAATATACTGTACATAATATACTGTACATAATATACTGTACATAATATACTGTACATAATATACTGTACATAATATACTGTACATAATATACTGTACATAATATACTGTACATAATATACTGTACATAATATACTGTACATAATATACTGTACATAATATACTGTACATAATATACTGTACATAATATACTGTACATAATATACTGTACATAATATACTGTACATAATATACTGTACATAATATACTGTACATAATATACTGTACATAATATACTGTACATAATATACTGTACATAATATACTGTACATAATATACTGTACATAATATACTGTACATAATATACTGTACATAATATACTGTACATAATATACTGTACATAATATACTGTACATAATATACTGTACATAATATACTGTACATAATATACTGTACATAATATACTGTACATAATATACTGTACATAATATACTGTACATAATATACTGTACATAATATACTGTACATAATATACTGTACATAATATACTGTACATAATTACTGTACATAATACTGTACATAATATACTGTACATAATATACTGTACATAATATACTGTACATAATATACTGTACATAATATACTGTACATAATATACTGTACATAATATACTGTACATAATATACTGTACATAATATACTGTACATAATATACTGTACATAATATACTGTACATAATATACTGTACATAATATACTGTACATAATAACTGTACATAATATACTGTACATAATATACTGTACATAATATACTGTACATAATATACTGTACATAATATACTGTACATAATATACTGTACATAATATACTGTACATAATATACTGTACATAATATACTGTACATAATATACTGTACATAATATACTGTACATAATATACTGTACATAATATACTGTACATAATATACTGTACATAATATACTGTACATAATATACTGTACATAATATACTGTACATAATATACTGTACATAATATACTGTACATAATATACTGTACATAATATACTGTACATAATATACTGTACATAATATACTGTACATAATATATGTACATAATATACTGTACATAATATACTGTACATAATATACTGTACATAATATACTGTACATAATATACTGTACATAATATACTGTACATAATATACTGTACATAATATACTGTACATAATATACTGTACATAATAACTGTACATAATATACTGTACATAATATACTGTACATAATATACTGTACATAATATACTGTACATAATATACTGTACATAATATACTGTACATAATATACTGTACATAATATACTGTACATAATATACTGTACATAATATACTGTACATAATATACTGTACATAATATACTGTACATAATATACTGTACATAATATACTGTACATAATATACTGTACATAATATACTGTACATAATATACTGTACATAATATACTGTACATAATATACTGTACATAATATACTGTACATAATATACTGTACATAATATACTGTACATAATATACTTGTACATAATATACTGTACATAATATACTGTACATAATATACTGTACATAATATACTGTACATAATATACTGTACATAATAACTGTACATAATATACTGTACATAATATACTGTACATAATATACTGTACATAATATACTGTACATAATATACTGTACATAATATACTGTACATAATATACTGTACATAATATACTGTACATAATATACTGTACATAATATACTGTACATAATATACTGTACATAATATACTGTACATAATATACTGTACATAATATACTGTACATAATATACTGTACATAATATACTGTACATAATATACTGTACATAATATACTGTACATAATATACTGTACATAATATACTGTACATAATATACTGTACATAATATACTGTACATAATATACTGTACATAATATACTGTACATAATATACTGTACATAATATACTGTACATAAATAACTGTACATAATATACTGTACATAATATACTGTACATAATATACTGTACATAATATACTGTACATAATATACTGTACATAATATACTGTACATAATATACTGTACATAATATACTGTACATAATATACTGTACATAATATACTGTACATAATATACTGTACATAATATACTGTACATAATATACTGTACATAATATACTGTACATATATACTGTACATAATATACTGTACATAATATACTGTACATAATATACTGTACATAATATACTGTACATAATATACTGTACATAATATACTGTACATAATATACTGTACATAATATACTGTACATAATATACTGTACATAATATACTGTACATAATATACTGTACATAATATACTGTACATAATATACTGTACATAATATACTGTACATAATATACTGTACATAATATACTGTACATAATATACTGTACATAATATACTGTACATAATATACTGTACATAATATACTGTACATAATATACTGTACATAATATACTGTACATAATATACTGTACATAATATACTGTACATAATATACTGTACATAATATACTGTACATAATATACTGTACATAATATCTGTACATAATATACTGTACATAATATACTGTACATAATATACTGTACATAATATACTGTACATAATATACTGTACATAATAATACTGTACATAATATACTGTACATAATATACTGTACATAATATACTGTACATAATATACTGTACATAATATACTGTACATAATATACTGTACATAATATACTGTACATAATATACTGTACATAATATACTGTACATAATATACTGTACATAATATACTGTACATAATATACTGTACATAATATACTGTACATAATATACTGTACATAATATACTGTACATAATATACTGTACATAATATACTGTACATAATATACTGTACATAATATACTGTACATAATATACTGTACATATATACTGTACATAATATACTGTACATAATATACTGTACATAATATACTGTACATAATATACTGTACATAATATACTGTACATAATATACTGTACATAATATACTGTACATAATATACTGTACATAATATACTGTACATAATATACTGTACATAATATACTGTACATAATATACTGTACATAATATACTGTACATAATATACTGTACATAATATACTGTACATAATATACTGTACATAATATACTGTACATAATATACTGTACATAATATACTGTACATAATATACTGTACATAATATACTGTACATAATATACTGTACATAATATACTGTACATAATATACTGTACATAATATACTGTACATAATATACTGTACATAATATACTGTCATAATATACTGTACATAATATACTGTACATAATATACTGTACATAATATACTGTACATAATATACTGTACATAATATACTGTACATAATATACTGTACATAATATACTGTACATAATATACTGTACATAATATACTGTACATAATATACTGTACATAATATACTGTACATAATATACTGTACATAATATACTGTACATAATATACTGTACATAATATACTGTACATAATATACTGTACATAATATACTGTACATAATATACTGTACATAATATACTGTACATAAATACTGTACATAATATACTGTACATAATATACTGTACATAATATACTGTACATAATATACTGTACATAATATACTGTACATAATATACTGTACATAATATACTGTACATAATATACTGTACATAATATACTGTACATAATATACTGTACATAATATACTGTACATAATATACTGTACATAATATACTGTACATAAATACTGTACATAATATACTGTACATAATATACTGTACATAATATACTGTACATAATATACTGTACATAATATACTGTACATAATATACTGTACATAATATACTGTACATAATATACTGTACATAATATACTGTACATAATATACTGTACATAATATACTGTACATAATATACTGTACATAATATACTGTACATAATATACTGTACATAATATACTGTACATAATATACTGTACATAATATACTGTACATAATATACTGTACATAATATACTGTACATAATATACTGTACATAATATACTGTACATAATATACTGTACATAATATACTGTACATAATATACTGTACATAATATACTGTACATAATATACTGTACATAATATACTGTACATAATATACTGTACATAATATACTGTACATAATATACTGTACATAATATACTGTACATAATATACTGTACATAATATACTGTACATAATATACTGTACATAATATACTGTACATAATATACTGTACATAATATACTGTAATAATATACTGTACATAATATACTGTACATAATATACTGTACATAATACTGTACATAATATACTGTACATAATATACTGTACATAATATACTGTACATAATATACTGTACATAATATACTGTACATAATATACTGTACATAATATACTGTACATAATATACTGTACATAATATACTGTACATAATATACTGTACATAATATACTGTACATAATATACTGTACATAATATACTGTACATAATATACTGTACATAATATACTGTACATAATATACTGTACATAATATACTGTACATAATATACTGTACATAATATACTGTACATAATATACTGTACATAATATACTGTACATAATATACTGTACATAAATACTGTACATAATATACTGTACATAATATACTGTACATAATATACTGTACATAATATACTGACATAATATACTGTACATAATATACTGTACATAATATACTGTAACATATATACTGTACATAAATACTGTACATAATTTTAACAATAACTATATAATGTATAATGCCGTGTTAAATTTTCGGACTTTCATAACAGAAAATTCATGAATGATTTTTTCTATGTCCTTGTCTCTGCAACTTCACGTTCAATTGAAATAATCGCCAAATTGCTCAGTCTAGAGTGACTTATAGTTGACCTGAGGTAAGTTTTTATAAGTTTCAGTTTCGAGAAACTTCGTTCGCAACTTGCCACGGACCTGCATGTAGTTAGACAGATCCGGAGGGCAATTGTTATATGAGGCAAAGATTCCACTAGATCCCATTTAACGATCCACTGAAGTAGTTTAAACATATCCCAGTTCTTTGATCATCGTCGACGCTATGCTTTCGAAACTGAGCAAATGTCTGCGCAAACGCTTTATTTCTTCCAGTAGACTTCCTGGATTAATGTCATTGTAGATGGAAGAAAAATTATTGACCTTGGTATTAATTTCTTCATCTTTGGACTGATTCAAAAGGTACGAAGGAGACAGAAATTCAAAGCGATCATTCATGTTTTTAAGACAAACTGCGTTTTTCAATTTCTGCTAATAAACGATCCATGATTTCAAAAAATTCTCTGCGTACATCCTCTTGCACGAGTTGGAGGGTTGCATTTTAAAACATAAAAACCCAAAATTTTGCATACTGCGCCCGCCTGACAGTAACTTGCCGCCCCTCGGGAAGTGCCGCTCGGGGCGGTCGCCCCTCCCTTGATACGCCACTGCGTGGACCAATGGTAGAGAATCACTGCACTGTACTACGAATATTTTATCGTGATCTCTTTCTTCTTTTCCCATATATTAGCGGGCCCGTAGCCAAAAGGGGGGGGGGGATCGAACGACATCCCTTTGACAGGAAAGGTCCATTTTTGTAACCATAGTTATAACTTATGATGCGAGATTATAATATATAACATCATTTAGTAAATAAATACTTGCATTTTATTCACATTTTTTTTAAGCTTCACAAACTACTTTAAACTAAACTACTTTAAATCCCTTCCGCAGTGACTAGGTCGTTGCACCAAAAGGTCCGCCTTTCTACAAGTTCGACTCCGCCTTTGGGAAATCCTGGCTACTGGACTGCTTAGTATATTCATTTATTCATTAACTCGCTTGTTATACAGAATCTGTTCTTCTGTCGCATTCTAATGACACTAAAAGTATCTCTGTTCATCATTAAAATAACTGTAAATGCTTTGAACGTTTACATGCAGTTAAATCGAAAAGCTTTTGTATTGCACGCAAATCGGATATCCATTTACCGATTCCAAATTATTAATACTTAATATAAAAGGGACGTTACGCTTAACACGAACATTACAATACACCGAAATTTTCATAGGACAAGCCGATTAATTAGATCCTAGAGTAAATATGAAGAAATAAACGCATACAAAGAAAATCGGGAAATTTTGAAATCCATTAAGTACAAATCCACAATTTTTTTTTTCTGCAGGAAAGAGGGACCAAGGGCGAATGCCCGCAGAAACGTTCCCCCATAGGGGAAGAAGAGAGCCAAAATCAAGGTCCGAGGCCTTCAAGATGCCTGGACACACTGCGTTTGAAACATTGGAGGTCAGAGACGGGGGGAACGATGGGTTGGGGAAGATTGTTTCAGAGTTCACAGGTTGAGTAGATTAAAGATTGAAAATACCGATTAACCCTTGCGTTAGAGAGCTGGACAGAATAGGAATGAGATTGTGTTGAAAGTCTGGTACTGCTGCTCTCCTTAAAGGAAGAGTCATGAATTTAGAGAATTCGGAAGAACAGTGTCCGTTATAATAGTAAAGAGAGAATACGACATCATTGGGGCTTAGAGAGAGTGGGATTGAAGACAGTCAGTAAGAGACGGGGAACTGATAAGACGAAAAACCTTTGATTCCACCCGGTCAAGTAAGGCTATGTAAGTTGAGCCACTCCACACACGAGAAGCGTATTCCATAAAGGGGAGGACAAAACCCCTGTACAGAGAGAGCAACTGAGTGGGAGTGAAGAAACCGCGGAACCGGTACAACACACCTAACCCCTTAGAAGCTGTTTTGGAAAGAGAATATATGTGATCTTTCCAAGAAAGATCATGAGAAAAGGAAACACCAAGAATGTTAAGAGAAGAGGAAGGTTTGAGTTGTGTATTGTTGAAGGTAAGGGGATAGTTGTGTGGAAGATTGTGACGAGTAGACAGATTAAGGAACCTAGTTTTTGAGGCACTGAAAGCCACAAGGTTTTCTCTGCCCCAAACAGAGGTACCAGAAAGATCAGAGGTCAGGTGTACCATAGCCATCCTACGCAAAGCATGGAGTGACTGTTGAGAGGGATGCTTTGTGAAACGGGTGAAGAAGTGAAGTGTGGAGTTAAGTGCGACTTAAGAGATCATTACTAAACAAAAGGAAAAGAGTGGGCGACAGGACAGAGCCATGAGGAACACCACTGTTAATAGCTTTAGGAAAAGAATAGTGGACATCTACAACCGCAGCTATAGATCGGCCAGAAAGGAAATCAGAGATGAGGGTCCAGATGGAAAGATAGGAACCGAAGGAGGGCAGTTTGGAGATTAAAGATTTATGCCAGACTTTATCAAAAGCTTTTCATATGTCTAGTCTAGTGCAATAGCAAATGTTTCATCGAAATCCCGAAAGGCTAATGACCAAGAGTCAGAAAGATATGCAAGAAGATCGCCAGTAGAGCGTTCATTCCGGAATCCACACTGATAATTATCTGAAAAAAGTTTGTGAGAAGAGAGGTCTTTAAGAATCTTCCTATTAGGGATAGATTTAAAAACTTTAGAAAGGCAAGAAATCAAATCAGTTGGACGATAGTTAGAGAGTTGAAAGCAGTCACGCTTCCTTGGGACAGGCGGAATGAAAGCGAATTTCTAGCAGGAAGGAAAAGTACTAAATGAATGATAAAGACAAAAGAGTTTACTAAGGCAGGGTGTTAGCACAGAAGTACAGTTCTTGAGAAGAACATGAGACACACCATCAGGACCGTACGCCTTTCTAGAGTTGAGCCCAGATAGGGCAGAAAAAACATCTTTGAAGGAGATTCTAATTTCAGATATAATTAAGTTAGAGGGAAAAGATGGAGGAACAGTGCCGGAATCATCCAAGGTTGAGTTGGAGGCAAAAGTTTGAGCGAAGAGTTCAAGCCGCCGGAATAGAAAAGCGGAGGGAAAGAAGTAAAGTTGTTGGAAAGGTTCTTGGCTAGGTGACAGAAAGAGGGAGAAGAATTAAAATTGCATAGGTTTTCACATTTTTGACTGATGAAGGAATTTTTGGCGAGTTGAACAGATTTTGCACGATTCCGGGCAGAAATACAGTATAACTAAGTGAGAGTCGTGAGTTAGATGGTGACGGTACCTTCTGAAAGCCTCCTCTCTGTTGCGAATAGCATTAGAACAAACAAAATTAAAGTTTTTTTTTGCATTAGTAGCAGGAACAGAATATGGAATGTACACCTCCATAACCGAGAAAATCTCCTCCGTGATGCGCTCAGAGCACTCGG
The DNA here is from genome assembly GCA_023014485.1 of Bathynomus jamesi. Taxonomy (NCBI): domain Eukaryota; kingdom Metazoa; phylum Arthropoda; class Malacostraca; order Isopoda; family Cirolanidae; genus Bathynomus; species Bathynomus jamesi. The sequence continues at coordinate 187,381 of JAJOZX010004147.1, forward strand.
AGGGGCCCCGGCCACAGAAACAGTAATCATCCCATGCGAAATCATAGAAATTCTGCCTAAGGGCCTCCCAATCAGCGCCGCCAAAGTGCCAAAGGCGTCTCTTCTTGGGAGGATTCAAAGGCCGAACTAGAGCGATAGGGCAGGAAGCAGATACAAGACTGTGGTCGGAGGAGCCCAACGGAGAAAAAAGTTTCACAGAGTAAGAAGAAAGAATAGTAGTGAAGTAAATCCAGAATGTTGGGCCTATCTCCAAGGTGATTGGGGACACAAGTAGGGTGCTGTACAATCTGTTCTAGGTCATTCATGATGGAGAAGTTCTACAGATCTACAGAAGCTAAGGCTAACAAAGACCCTAAGATCCACTCTGAGGTTAGCCCGAGAGAAAGGAAAGAGTAGGGGGTTAAGAGAAGAGAATAAGGGGTTAAGTAAGTAGCAACACCTATCACTCGTGGGTTAACATTCATTCAGAAAAAGAGAAAAAAGACTCACCATCATCATCCGCCGGCCACTGCCGACAAGTCAGAAAAATAGTCGGAGAGAATAGGAAAGATTGCAGAACGGTCCTCTACTCCATAGGGAGGTAGAGCCCACTCTGCCGGAAAAAGATGAAAAGAAGTAAAATAAGAACGCTTACAAACCATGCAATACATTCTTAACTCAAGCACAACACATTCTTAACTCAAAGCAACACATTCTTCCAGCTGTTGCAGACCGATCCTCCACTCCATAGGGAGGTAGAGGATGCAGCCCACTAAGCTAGTTCACCAGGGATGTCAGTGAAATGGGAAGAAAGCCAAAAGGGTGGTGAACATTGAAATCTCTTAAAATGGAGATTTCAGCGAAAGGGGAGTAGAATAGAATGTATTCCACTTTGGAAGCGAGGTAGTGAAAAAGTTTTGGATAGTCAGTAAAATTAGGAGAAAGGTAAACAGCACAGATGTATTTAGTTTGAGAGTAGCAAGTAAGCCGTAGCCAGAGGGTGTAGAATTCGAAGGATTCAAGTTCGAGAATACAAGAGCAAATTAGGTAATTGTGTACATATACGCAACATCCACCTTTGCAATAGCATTGAGTATAGAGAAAGTAGGAGGGGACAGAAAAGGGGTTGCTGTCAATCGTCCCAGACACCCGGGTTTCAGTGGCAGTGTAGCAGGACCAGCCCCGCTGCCCGGGTCTGCGTTCCCGATATCGGCAGCGGGGGAGCCAGAAGTAGGGCTATTTCCGAGGCTCTTGAGGTCGATGCCATTTTGTCGTTTTGTTTTTAATTTTGAAAAGATTGTGTAGTATGTAAGATGCTGCAATATGTATTCGTATGTGTAGTGAGGAACAGTGAGAGAAGTGTGTGTTTGAGAGCATGCTGGACTGCTCACAAGGTAGACGAGACATTGAAAAAGGTCAGCTAAGGAGTACAGTGACAGGAGGAGCGCGAGTTCCAGCATTCCCCGTCTTCTGCCTAACATCTCCACCGGAGTATTTCCCTGGTCGATTGGTGTCTACAATCTCCTTTCTAATCGAAATCAGTTTTCCTCAAATCCGACTCCAGATGTTTTTTCGAATCCGAATATATATATGTATATACAGTATATATATATATATTATATATATATATGCCTACATTATAAAAGTATCTTGCTAAAACATAGAAACAGATAGCGTGCTAAACTCCACTATGCATTATAATAAATGCAAAAAACTTTTTTTTCTACGTGAAGGCCAAAATATGATAATTAAAACCCACTCTAATAGACAGAGTTTATTTCCACAACAATTTCGATGCCCACTGGCATCCTCTTCGGGTGGATACAGAAAAATCAACCAAAAACAAGAGGAAAAACAGTCCAGGAACCATTAAGAAATTCGCACCAAGGTTTGATCCCGTTCTCCCGACACTGGAAGGGCATTTTTATTAAATGGACCCCCGCTTATAAGTACATTCGCACAAATTTAAAACTATCTTCTTGTCCTATACATACAGATTCTATTATTTTTTTTTTACATAATTATTACATTTATTATTAAATTTATTACATTTAATATTGCATTATTATTTATTACAGAAATTATAAATTATTATTATAATCAGTTGTTTATTATACAGAAATTGTAAACCGAAAAACGAATGAAAAAGGCGAGAAGGAAACAATCCAGAGACCATTAAGAAATTCGCACCTACGCTAAATCCCGTTTCTCCCGACCCCAGAAGGGCATTTTTTTTTTCCACTATGCATGTTGTCCGTGCTTGTTTTAGGAATTTTGCATAAACATATATCAGAACTGAACTTTCACTCTGTATTTTGAATTTTTAACAGTTATGATTAAAATATTTGAGTAAAATAAATACTCAGCGTTGAAAATAATAAATAGTCTAGTCAATATGTGGTTCGTGGTGAACAAATTGCAAAAGAAATAATTTTTGTGGTAACTTATTCTAGAATCCATACCGAAAAACTTCAAACATGGAAATGCTTGTAGGGGGTGCATATGTCATTTTTAAATTTTAATTCTTTCATTTTTTATTTTTAAGGGTCGGACCTAAATTTCGGACCTTTTATTATTATTAGTTCAATCATGCCCATTTTTGGATATGTTATGTAGTTTGGCACGCTGAGTTTTCTTTGTTTTTGAAATTGTCAAAATATTAGTTTTAAGGTCATTATCCATTTTTCAGATTTGATGAATATGGAGTGTGTGATCTGCAAGGAGCCTTTAGCGAACGATCAATCAACTGTGGTACTTGGAGAAAAGGGAAGCATTGGAATCAACAGCGCAAGTCAATTACGAAAAGATAACATCCAAACATTTGTAGGACAATCAGTGCATAAAAAATGTAGACATGACTACTGCAAAAAATAGTATCAGTCGTGACTTGAAAAAGAAAAACGCAGAACCATATGTCAACCAGTCGTAATCTGCGTTCTCATGGACCTGGTTTCAATTTCAATGAACATTGCATACTTTGCGGTCAGCCTGCAAAAGTATCGGGGAAAAAGAGAGGCTGTGACGTCTTCCTGTAAGAACAACTGATTTTCAATCAACCATTGAACGTATATGCGAAGAGCGCAGTGACGATTGGGATCACAAAGTTAAAAGTCGGATCGAGTTTGCGCAAGATTTGGTTGTCGCAGATGCTATTTACCATCAAGTATGCAATATTAACTTCAGAACAGGAAACAAGTTCCCCTAACCTACCAGTCCTCAAGCCATGCTAAAAATTCTAAATGCGGTCGACCCATTGACACTGTAGAGAAGAAGCATTCAAGAAGTGGCGGACTATTTGACAGAAAATGATGAACAGGTAACCATTAGTGATCTTTGCAGAAGATGAGAGAATACTGCGGTGATGACGCCTACACTGTCAAATACATGAAGACTAAATCGAAGAACACTTGGCAACGACATCGTCATCAATAGCATAAATGGGAAGGCCAATGTGGCAACTTTCAGGAGCACAGCATCAACTATCCTGAACACTTTTTACGAGGCACCTAAGCTGACAGACTCTGACGCGGAAAAAATGAGGATTGTGAAGACGGCGGCAGCTCTCCTAAAAAATTATATTAAGTGTATGAACACTTCAAAAGAAATGTACCCCACTTTTGACAAAATTTCGTCTTTGAAAGAGAACGTCCTGTTCTTACCAGAGACAATACAACTCCTTTTAAGAACATTATTTAGTGAAAAGAGCCAGATGTAAAGATTGCATCAGTGGGCCAGGCCATAGTTCAAGCTACTCGACCTAGAGTCCTCATCGCACCACTTCAGATCGGTTTGGCCGTTCAGATGCATCACCATTTTGGCTCGAAATTCCCGATTGATTCATTAAGCAGCCATGGATTCTCTTCATCTTACTCAGAAGTGAAGAGGTTTGAATTCAGTGCAGCAAGATCATAAAGTACAACCATCCCAGGTATCACGCAGTGCAGAGGCCAAACGCCATCGTGTAACACCTATCCTCACCTTTGATCAGCCTTTATGGTGGAAAGCTATGACATTATGGCAAGTGAACCATCTGACAGTGAGTTGCACTCGATTGTGCTTCGCTTAGGCGCTTTCCACACCGAAATGAGCTTCCTAGGTTGCATAGGCCATCTGATGTTAAGGTCAGGCCTTCAAGAGCTGCTGGAGCATGTCTATGCTTCAAACACAGTAGGACACTTCATCAGTGGCAAAGCTGTGGCGAGAGCAGTAAGAGGCCATTTCCTTGTCGATAGTGCTCCGAATGCGATGATTGCAGCAAAAACATTCAATTTCCCCCTTTTGGTGTCCTACATGACAAACTACTCAAGTCGGAAATACGCCAGTAACTACCAATCTAGCTGAGGATCGGTTGGCAGCTGAGGAAAATCCTGGAGAGAGACGGAATACACTTGCTATGACAGACCTCTCAGTCTCAGAGTTGAATCCAGAATATGTTCCAGTTTCAGCAGAAGACATCAACGAGGACTTTATCACAGCAGTCCAGCTATATGACAAACTTATGGCTGGTGAACTTTTAGTAGATGCGGTCTGTTCAGAAGTATCCCTTGACAAGGTCCGACAAAAACTGGATCATGAAAAGGCTGCAATATTTGGTCATTGTACTGGACATCTTTGGTTGCAGTACATGGAGACGATTGATCTTCGCCAATTCATAAAGTCAGAAAGAACGGGATACTAGAAAGGTCATCTCCAGTCTCTTCATGAAATGCTGCCGTATTTTGCAGCTGCTGGCCACAATTTGTATGGAAAATCTGTGCACATTTACCTACAGAAGATGCTCCAACTAGAAAGCCAGCATCCAGATGTGTTTGCATTCTTCTAAACTGGACACCATGTTATTCGACGGAGTGACCGATATTGGGCTGGGTTACCATCAGATTTGGTTATTGAACAGGCACTAATGAGAACCATGAAAACGACAGGACGACGACACATGGTCGGGGAATGGTGGATTCTGTACGCACACAATGGCTCCTGTCTTTGCCAGCATGTGCTGATTTGAATAGTGCCATGAAGGAGGCTACGAATACAGAATATGTGACAAGCGAGCAACACAAAGATATGACTAAAGCAAGGCAGGCAAGAGACAAGGATACAACTTGTCTCCTTCAGTTTCTTCTGGATAGGAATCCATTCTCTGCAGATGCGAATCTCTGCAACATCGCTACTGGTGTCACAGCTGACAAAACTGTAAATGCGGACACAGCAAAAGAAATCGGTTGTAAAATCCTCGATTCAATGGTGGGGAACGAAGTTGTGAACTATACGTTCAAGAGAAAGGAACAAGTTGTCACAATGGACAATAAGGTTTCTGTTAAAATCGATGGTGAACCCATCCATGTGGATCCACAGTTACTTTTCCAGCGATTGGTAACAGCTGCTACTGAAGTCACCGACAATATAGCGGATATATTCAAATATGAGCTGTGCAGCCAACCTTCATCCTTATTTGAGTCCTCGGGACTTCTTCGTCGGGCAAAGAAGTCAGCACTAGCTGACGCAATTTGGACTGCAAGAAGAGGTGCTGACATGCCTTCGCCATCGGATAGAGAAATGAAGTACGTCCTTGACGGTGGCTCACTACTCCAACGACTGTCATGGTCACGTGATGCTACATTTGACTCAGTCTGCAAGATGTGCGTTGACTATGTTACAAGAACATACAAGTCTCCCGTCATAGTTTTTGATGGATATGGAGCAGGTCCATCTACGAAGGATATAACACATCTTCGTCGATCAGGAGGTACTACCGGTATCCAAGTCAACTTTGTCGGGGGGATGCCCATCAAAATGAAGAAGGAACACTTTTTGGCCATCACAAACAAACAGAGGTTCATTATCATGCTCAGTGAGAAGCTGCAAGAAAAAGGGTGCAAGACTGTTCATGCAGAGTGATGCCGATTTGTTAATTGTACAAACAGTAGAATCTGCTTCCACCTGTGCCACAGCTGTCATCGGAGAGGACACGGACCTCTTGATATTGCTCTGCTTCCATGCTGACTCATCTTCCTTTGATCTTTTCCTTAGGTCAGAGAAAAAACTCCAACAAGACTCAGAAAATGTGGAACATTCATTGGCTGCAGAGTGCTTTGGGTCCAGAGACATGCAACTTGCTTCCATTTGTGCATGCAGTCAGTGGCTGTGACACAACGTCATGCTTGTTTGGCAGTGGAAAAAGGGTTGCTTTGAAGAAGCTGAAAAGTAATACTCATTTCAAGGAGCGGGCAGAAGTATTCTGCCGAGTAGCACCCACAGATAAAGTCACCTCAGCTGGAGAAGAGGTGCTTGTCTGCCTATACAATGGTACCCAGGAGAAGGACTGGATGCACTACGCTACCGACGATTTCGAGAGAAAGTTTCTGCAAGTATCTTTTCTGTACAGGTTCACACTCTACCACCAACAGCAGCAGCAGCACAATATCACAGCGCCCGTGTGTATTTGCAGGTTCAGCAGTGGATGGGCAAGCTTTTGGATCCAGAAGATTATGGATGGGTATTGGTTCATGGTCGACTTGAACCACGAACAACAAATTTACCACCAGCTCCAGATCCTCTACTGAAGGTTATCAGATGCACCTGCAAGACGGACTGTAATACAAACCGGTACAACTGCCAAAAACATGGTCTGGAATGCTCAATAGCATGTCGTGAGTGCAAGGGAGCTAGTTGTGCAAACTCACCCTCACCTTTTATGGAGAACATGGATGAAGAACTGTGAAGTGTCATAATATATGTAGTGCAAATGACTAATATATACAGGGTGTCCCAGAATTAACTATCTATTTCAATGAAATCGGACATTTTTTAAAAACACACTTTTATTTATGTTTATCATGTTTGAAAAACACACTTTTATTTATGTTTATCATGTTTACTATGTGTTAAAAATGTATAAATTTCTAAATTTTTTTCATAATTTTATTTTCATAATTTTTTCATTATCTGGTCCAATGAAAGACCGTCTGAAGTCATAGAATGGCAAAGAGACTCTCCAAAAGTTAACGTGTGGCTTGGAATGACCAAATCCAAAATTTATGGCCCATTCTTCTTTGCGGAAGCAACTGTAACAGGTACCGTCTACCTTGATATGCTTCAGCAGTTTCTCGAACCACAGCTTCTTGATGATGGCATTCTTGATAATGTTGTGTTTCAACAAGATGGAGCACCATAAATTTTGGATTTGGTCATTCCAAGCCACACGTTAACTTTTGGAGTCTCTTTGCCATTCTATGACTTCAGACGGTCTTTCATTGGACCAGATAATGAAAAAATTATGAAAATAAAATTATGAAAAAAATTTAGAAATTTATACATTTTTAACACATAGTAAACATGATAAACATAAATAAAAGTGTGTTTTTAAAAAATTTGTCCGATTTCATTGAAATATAGTTAATTCTGGGACACACCTGTATATATATATATACAGGGTGTCTCATAAGTCCGGCATCATAATAAAAATAATAAAAAAAGGCAAAACAAAAGCTTTTATTTACAGAACGTGCTCAATATGTCCACCATTGTTTTCAATACACAAATTCAGACGTGATACCCAATGATGTCAGGAGTAACGGTGTTACATGCCCCAATAATGAAGTTTATATGGATGCCATTTGTGAGCCTGAAGAATGCGATGTATGCTACTTTTCGACACTCCTGTCTCGGCGGACAATCACCGAAGAGACTTATTGGGACTTCTGTTAAAATGAGCCAGGATAGCAGTCGCTGTATCATCGTCAGTGGACCTCCGTGAAGGTCCACTGCGTGGTTTATCTTCTATGGATCCTGTTTCCTTAAACTTTGCAACAAGTCTGCTAACACAACTCTGTGTTATTGGCTCGCGGTCTGGATGCAGTCTGTTAAATTCAGCAGCGGCCTCTCTTTGACTCCGATTTCCTATGAGTAGAATTATCTGGATTCGTTCTTCCTTGCTCACAGACATTATGGCCTGTAGAAAGAGAAAAATATGAATTATGGTTTGTAGAAATAGAAAAATATGAATTTCTCCTATGATGCCGGACTTATGGGGCACGCTGTGTATATATATATATATATATATATATATATATATATATATATATATATATATATATATGTGTGTGTGTGTGTGTGTGTGTGTGTACACACTTTTTTTTTTTCAAAAGCATAATTGACAGAGCTCTGGAACCTATCTTGACCCTTTCAAGGACGACCGGTACAAATTGGCAGAGTTTCAAATACACTCATTCATAACTTAAACCTACAAAAAATTTCAGCCTTAAACGGTTAATCGATTTGGGAGACAAATACAAGGGAAGAAAAGATAGCTTCTATACTTTATATACACGCTATCTTATTGTCCGAGACTGTAATTGAAATGTTTCTTCTTACAGTGTAACATTAGCACGTTACTCTTGTAAGTACTCACCGTGATAGTGTAGTGGTTGAGCACTGGGTTGCTAATCTGAAGATCCTGGATTTGAGTTTTTTCAGACTTATCAGATTTATCAGATTTCAGCGCTTAAGGTGTTTTTCTGGGTCCCTCTTGGTGGAATAGCGATTCGGACCCCATGTAAAGCTGTAGGTCCCATTCGTCATATGACCTTGCGTATCATGAAGGAAGGTCAATAATTATAATCCACGATATTATTATTATTATTATTCGTGCCAAGTCTGACACCCTCTCGTCGTCCATGGATACGCTTGTGGAACGTGCTAAAATCATCGTGTATCGCTGGCTACTTTCTAGCACAGTGGTTCCCAATCTTTTCTCGCTCAAGGCACCCCAGTGCCATATAATGATTATCTTTCGCGGCATCCCAGAGGATTTTGGTCTCCTACTGCTCAACACCCAGCTCCTCCCACTAGCCCTTCCCAGCTCCACGTAACTTCAAAGTGAGTCTGGTTCAATTTCTTTATGGGCGTAATCAATGGCGAATGTTTTGTTTCTTCTAAAACTTTAATGACTTATTTTTGTTATTTTAATGAAATTTCGCTGCACTTTTAAGGAGGCACTCGCGACACCCCGCTTGGAGGACACTTGTCCACCAGAATGAAATATACAGTACACTATTTCAAACCTGAAACTGATTCCATAAACCAATAAGTATATCTGACGATATTTAGCATTTAGGTTTCAAAAGGAAACTGGAACACGAAAGTATACAAGTGTTAACCGACTTACACGTGTACATTATGCATACAGAGTGGCCCAAAAAAATGTACCCACAATTCTAATAATTTGCATTTAAAAGAGTACATTTTTTGACCTCTCCATATTTAAATTAGAAAATATATATCATTGTAATAATAATAATCTTTGGTGCTGTTCAACTTTCTTTGAAACTATTTCACTGTGGCATTCAAGTAATGAATATTTCATTCAGAGTCGAAATTATCTGTCAGAATGACAAGTATGACAACAACGGTCATTTTTGACACTGGAAAATTCTATATGGATACAGAGACGCGGAGAAGTGCAATTTCAGATGTGAATATACCAACCAAACCAACTAATGGATAATGGATCCATTTAACAAATGAATTCCCCTATCTAGTGTCAACTTGGAGCTAGGCTCAATATTCGGAATCTAATTAATACTTTATTATTATGTATTATATATAATATTCATTCGGAAATAACTCGCAGGAAAAATGAAACATCCGATCCGAGAGCTTTCGAGTATATTTCAACTCCTCTTCAGTTTCCTGAAGAAGAGTTGAAATTTACTCGAAAGTACTTGGATTGGAGGTTTCATTTTTCTGCGACTTATTTCAAAATAAAGAGGTTCACGGGTTTAATGTAAATTTCAGCCATATATATATATATATATATATATATATATATATATATATATATATACAGTGGTGGGCACCGTTAACCAAAAAGTTAACTTCGTTAACCGCTAATCCGTTAACCAAAAAGTTAACTTCGTTAACCGTTAAACATGTAACGGAAGTTACCGATAAACCGTTAACGTTAACTTTTATTATAAAAAAAATGAAAAAACAATATATATAATTTAATTTTCCCTCTTCTTCTCGTTCTCCATTTTGTCCATGAGATGCATGTTGCCCTTCATGAAAATTAGCATATCAAAGTTTTCATCAGACAGGGATGATCTCTTGGCCCTCAGGATGTCCTTGCCCATAGAGAAGTAATTGCACTGAAATTTCTTCGGTCTTCACAGCAGAGATACTAAAGAGTAAACAGCCTCTGGCGCCACACGCTCACATTTACTTCTCAACGCCATCTATTATCTCAAAGAAACTAATTCACATTGGGACTTGAAAGTACCGGCAGGATCAACCGGGTAGAAAAATAATTATGGAGATTTTAAAGATGTGGTACCTAGAAGTACCGTCAGGACATAAAGGGTTAAGGTGAAAACGCTCCCATTGTAAGACATCAATTGACTTAATTTATGTCATCAAAGTGACATGAGAATTGAAATCTTACCTGATCAGTTTTATGGTTCTTGAAATGTATCAAGGAGACTACTAATAAGGTACTCACAGACATATTATAAATATACATGACTTACTTGACAACGATTATTTTTAAATATTCACTAGCACAAACATGTTGCGCAAGAGACAGACTGCAAATGAAACGAATGTAGTTATTTGTTGTAATTGTTACATATATATTATTGAAAGTGCCTTAAAATGCTCGTGATATTTCTTGAAAGAAGTTGAAACATTCAACTCAAATGGCAAATCTTTCCGCCTGATTTTACAGTCGACCATGTTTTGCTCAAACCAATGCCATAAATAACTACCATATTTGGTAAGACACAAATTGTGGCGACGGAAACAAATATATCGCCTGATTTTGCACTGCGGAAATGGAAATTCGTTCATCACTATTAACAGTGGCGGATTAATTGCGCACCTGCTCAGCACTGAAAATAATAGAAACTTTTAAACGTTATTTATGAATTTTTTGGGTTAACGGACTTGAGTTAACGGAAGTTAAATGTAACGGAAGTTAATTAGTCCGATAATGATTTTCAAAGTTAACTTAAAAGTTAAATCGTTAACGAAAAAGTTAACTTCGTTAATTAACGATTAACGGATTAACGGTTTGTGCCCAGCTTTGTATATATATATATATATATATATGAAAAGGCAATAATTTAATGATAATTTGAGAATTAGTGGGATTCGAACCTGCACCGCAAGGGCATGAGATTAGAGGCCAATGTCTTCAATGAACAAGCCGTCAAGCACTCGAAAGAAATGGACCGTTGAAACTTGGAAATTTTTGACATGTTCCACTATATTCTGTCTTTAGAAAGTATATTAGCGCTTTTAGACTTTTTTTTAAAGTTTTGGACAGATCCTTGAGAAACCACCCATACTTTACCTTAAAAGGTGCGGTTATGGCAGTAAAACATTCATGCTACCGTTAAATTAAAATAATGTTAAAATTAATTTATTTAAATCCTCCAAAACTACATATGAAAAATTACGTTTGGTGAGAATTTACCTGCCAGTTTGGTATAGGCTGCGGTAAAGGTGATACACTGTCTTAAAAATGTTAGTTTCATGTTTAGTGAAGAGCCTGCCTTTAAAACAACAAAATACTTTACATACCCTTTAAAAATTGGCACTTATTTCTTTCCCCCCCGCATTTTTTTTCTCGGTTAGGTCAACTGTACGCCCTTGACAATTGGTTAGGTTAAGTCATGATATTTTCGTTAAAATATTCATATGCAAAACAAGTTGGTTGTGTTTTTAATTATTATATGCAGAAATGCGGGTGGAAAAGGAATAAGTGGAATATTTTAACGAAATATCATGACTTAACCTAACCAAATGTCAAGGGCGTACAGTTGACCTAACCGGGAAAAAAGAAATTGCGGGGAGAAAAGGAATAAATGCCTCAAAATTTATTAATTTTTCAATTATGCTATAATTTAAATGCATATAGAACCAGAAAGTACGTATCATAAATGGTTTCTCTATAACTAATTCCAGAAAATAAACTAAAATTATAAAGTTCAGCGAAGGAACTTAAGCAATGCTTGGAAGTTGCGAGTAACCATATTCTGCTTTCCCGTATGCCAGCTAGGAACACTGTTGGATTCAGTTATTTGCTGCTTCCAAGCATTGAAATTATAAACCTCGCGCAGTTCGCATTGTCAGCGATCAGTGTAAGTATGATATTTACAAATATGATCATCGGTAGGTGATCAAGTGATCACCCTTTAATCAATAACCAATCACCTGAATTGCATTTCTTACCTGAGCATATCCTATGAAGAAAAGTTGATCTCCGGTGTAAGGAAGGCCCGGCAAAGTAACCTGCTTCTTCAAACTCTTCGCATAATCCACGTAAACTTTGTAAGCTAAATCAAGGCCGACGATATCAGCGATGTTTTCATTGATTGTAGCATTATTATCAACCTGTATTAAACAATCTTGTTATTCATTTTCATGTTTACTCTTTAAGATATGCTGTAATAACAGTTCATTGGGATCACCTGAAGATCAGGGCCCCTAACCTTCGTTAGTTAGCCTTATAAGGCTAACTAACGAAAATATCACGACTTAACCTAACCAATCGTTTGGGCAATTGTACGCCCTTGACGATTGGTTAAGTAAGTCGTGATATTTTCGTTAGTTAGCCTTTAAGGCCTTATAAGGCTAACTGATCTTCAGGTGATCCGTTCATTGCATAATACCTTAAAAAAGAGGTAGGCTCCCTATACTTAAAATATTAAAGTATGAAGGTATTATGCTTACTTTAATGTCACTGTTATTTAATATTTAATACTCTATTGATACTACATTAGTAAACACACACAATTATTTGATTATAACCTCTTATCTCTGTTCACTGCATAAAATTTATTATAAACAATGCATCACTGTTAACTGATATGGCTATTCGGCTCAAAGACTGATACTGTCATACGAAATGAAAAAGTTGATGGTTGGTTGGTTGGTCGATACGTTTAACATCCTTCATAAAAAAAAATAGTTGATATGAACGCTATAAACGAGACAACGAACAAGTGAAATGGGGTTGAGTGAAGGTAGCATTGGTGGGTTGTTCAGTTTTACGTCTTTCGTCCACCAGAGGGGGCTGAGACGCAGGATAGCGATATCTGTCCGACTTGACATAAAATCGACAAGTAATTGTGGGTTACATTAAGTTAGGTTAGTATGGGTTAGAATAGGTTGATTGGGTTAGCATAGGTTAGGTTTGGTTAAGTTAGGTTAAATTAGTTTTTTAAATGGTTTTGTTGATCAAGTGGATATTGGTCCATGAGACGGGCGGTAGCGCCACCCAGATGATGTAGTGATCCGTGATTCGGATCCTACGTAAAGCAGTAGGTCCCCTCCATTATGTGACTTTAGATGTTGCGAAGGAGGTTAAACAACTCTACCAAAACAAAATTTGTCCCTCCAAACACAACCAAATTCTACATCTTGTTCCTGGAGAGTTCACAACCACATTGAATTTCGGTCAACCGAAGAGTACTGAACGTCGTTGTAAGTTCTCTGATAGATTTTTAAGGGGTAAATTTTTAATTTTTGTTAAAACGTAAAACATTAAGATTAACCCTTTAACGATCGATTCTTTTGTAAGGTTCAGTTATTATCAGGGCTCGAATTGAGAGGGGATGAGGGGGGGATGGTATCCCCCTTGTTATCTAAATAAAATAGGCTTTAACAACCTAATTCCGACTAAAGCACAGAAAGTAAAATAAAACATCTCCGTATTACTATTTTTTTGTTTACTGAAAGACTAATATATTTATATGTTTTTATGTGATTTAAGTGGTTTAAAATAAATATTCTATGGTCATATAATGTGTTGTGTGATTAAGGGAAGGGAACAGGGGGTTGACTGTGATTAAAATGAATTTTATCATGGTATTTCAAAATATAAGTTCCGAGTCAGGTGTCATAATTTACTGTCATGAAAAAATATGGAAATCACTAAAAAAAAAAAAATTTAACTCATGATTTTGCTGCATATCTTTCCCTGAAGTCACCAGAATGTAGCATTATGCGGTTACATTTTTAAAAATGTTCACGAGGAACATGCCCCTGAGCTCCACTACTCTATCAACCCTCAACACCATCCCCCTTGTTAAAATTTAACAATTCGACCACTGGTTATTACTGCGTGCACTTGAAATGTTAATTTGTATCGGTCGTCCATAAAAAGATAATAGAGGTTAGGATAGAAAAGAGAGGAAAGGACGGCATTTCTTCCTTTTCTCCCCAACAAAACCTTTTAAGCGTCACTTCTATATGCACCGATAGACGAGATAACTCGTCGATAACGCTTAAGAGGTTAAATGTTTCCACTTATTTACACTTTCACTTCATCGCTCATTAGATAATTATGTAAGATTTTTAACATTTTAACTAACGTAAAATTGACACAACAAAACTAAACTAGGAAAATTATTATCTTCCTTTTTTAAATATTGGCCTTAGTAATGCTGATCAAAATACGTGTAGAATACTAAAGTTTAGTCTAAAATACTATTTTCTTTATTAAAGAAATTATTTTCGGAGTAACTTCTTTAAAACGAATTGTGGCCAATTAAATTGTATATCATACATTACTCTATGTTTATGGCTAATGCATTATTCCTCATTAGTTAATTTATAATTAACTTTAGTTATTAACGAAATAGAACTTACTCGCGCATCATCTCATTATTATCACTTATTGCTTATTTTATAATCACAGAGTTTTTATTTTTTTACTTACATCCATAATGACATCAACACCTTCCACATTCACACAGTACTGAAGACTTTTTGGTAACCATGTTGTTGAAGCAGCTTATTCTCTTCCTCATTTCATCCAACATGGAAGACGAAAATGGTTCTGTACGCGACCCATTATGGTCAAATTTAGATCCTTAGAAGCGGCATAAAATGAGAAAAATAAAACAAAATCATACAACGGATCATTATTATTTATATTTTATTAGACGCAAATGAGATGTAGGCCTATGAATTTTGGATACACTTAATCCGAATCAGTTTCTTTCATACAAAGCCTTAAGACCTAAGACAAGAAATTGGAGCCAAACAACTTAAATGATAGTGACAATTCTATAAATCACAACTAAATAAGTTATTATTAGGACTTTAAAGAGATAATTGTTTGACAAATAATTTAGAAAAACAACCAATAGCTGGAAGCTTCAGGAACATTTAGTGAAAAAAATCATTTCCGCTCAGTTCCGTTCGTAGATGTGAAAATCTAATCCTTTGCAGTAATAAACACCAATACGAATACCACACCCTACAGAGCAGTGGTTCTTAATCTTTTTAGGACAATTTATCACTTTTTGCCAACATGTTTTCCTAAGTAATACTGTTGAGTAAGGAAGGTGGTATTACCTAACCAAATCCGCAGGAAGGGAACTGTGATGGTTAATCTTAAATTTGCAGCCTTATCTAAAAGGTTATATGTATTTTAATGATATTTATCGACATTTGTACTGAACTCTTGATTTCGGACTTGCAGTTCATTGCTGAATAGTTTCAAATGTGCTAAATGAGTGACCTAGGGTTGCCAGATTATTCAAATGCCGATGCGGGACAAAAAAAATTTCCAAGTTCTTTTTTTAAGACCAAATTTTTTTCAAATTGAAACGATTTCTTCAACGGTTACAACAAACAAAATTAGAAAAATTTTATTAAAATGATGTTTAACAACTAAACATCGTGAATAATATTGAAATTATAGCATATTAAATATTATAGTATACATCGCTTTACTAATTATATTATGACATATTATGACATAAAATTGCAAATAATATTATTATTATTATTATAATAATAAGTAAAAAAACATAATTGTAAATAATTAATTCAAAAAATAGTCTAAATCTTATAAATAAAATCAAGTATGTGTGTGTGTGTGTGTGTGTGTTCCTCTTCAACGTAAAAACTTTCACGCAAATGCAGCAATTTACACCTGAACGATTTCTTATAAAAATTAGACATACTTGCAGATATTATTTGAATTACACACTTTCAAGTTGTATGGTCAAGCAATTGCAGGATTCACACTAATTCAAAGCTTGCAATATAACTACAGCCGAAAAACTGCCAACTCGTGGCCAAACACCATTTTATAAGTATTATGTAATTTCTAGGATGTTCTAGAACATTCAACATTACTCTACAGAATTCTACAGGATCCTACATAATTCTAGAAAATTCTAAATCAATTCATTCCGAAAAAAATTTGCTTAAAAAAATATTTTTTGCTGGACATTTTGAATACAATGCGGAACGCGGGATTTTTGGATCAAATGCGGGACGTCTGGCAACCCTATAAATGACAGATGGAATAGTATGCAACCCGCAGTTGTCACTACTGACAAATTTTACCTTTTTTTTTTGTTTCTTCGACGAGGCTCAGTGTTTTTAGCAGAATTTTCAACACTGATTACGAATATGACCTTGGAATTTTTGTATCACGTAAGATTCTTGAGAAAACTGCGAATTAAGTTTTACTAAAAAAGTATGCAAAACTGCATATGTTGTATTGTCTAGGATGCGATATAACATTATATTAACCATAGCTAAAATCTCTTTGTCGACGACTTGCGTTTATAGGCGACATTTGGGTCTTCCCTGATTAATGTCCAGCAGTAGTAGTCAGCCAGCATCGTTGGGTTCCACGCCACTCCTACCTGCCTTGGTACCATTTTTCTACTGTGGAAATTTCCTGGTGAAATCTTTCCCCCATGTTCGTTACTAACATCACCAAGGTTGGTCGGAAAAAAGTCCACATGGGAGTGCAGGAAATGTACCTTTAAGGACATATTGTACTCCATTAACTTAAACGCTTTAAGCATCTCTTCCTCAACTTTTATAACGCAGTGCAGCGGTCACTATTGCATCATCCTTCTAGCACGATTGCCAGATTGGGCGAATTTAGCGCCCAATGAATTTTAATTTTTAAGCACCTCAAAAACTGGAAAGTAATAAGTCTAATGATATTTTCTTTTGCAATATAGAATATTACGGTGAAGTTACTATTTAAAAAAAAGACGTTATAAATACTCAAGCTAATAACAATGAAGTAAAGGAATAGAAAATTTCTCGACAATTGTGCGTAACATAGAAATTTCAAGGTCATTTCTATAATCAGTGTTAAAAAATCTACAGGAATCATTTAATCTCGTTGTTATAATACCACCTTCGAAAACATTATCATAAAGATAGTTATCATTTAGCAAGCTTACTATATTTATAACTTGGCGTACCAGCTGAAGGGGCTCCGCTTGTCACAGGTTGAAAATCACTGCCACAAAGGATTGAAAGTTCATAGCGTTAAGGTAGCTAAAATGTATACGATGGATAAACATCGAAACAAGTTCAGATTTTGGAATTTTTCACGACCCTGACAACTTAAATTTTGACATTTTGATATATTGCGCCACTGCCCCCAAATTTAGTTTCGTAAATATTTCGCTTCAAGTCGTGTTAGCAGATAATCATACAAAACACTTATAATTCGCTTCTTTGTTATCAGAACAATTATACTCGTATTTCAAATGCTCGCGAACATTCTCTCCATTAGACATATTCAGTTTTTAACTTCTGTAAAACTGTGGTTTTTGCACATAGCATCACCATCAGCTTCACTATCGATATAATATTATGTCAATTATCACACTATTGCAAGGTTGGCAGTGCTCTGAGTTCATTAGTTTAGGCTTCGGATCGGCACCAAAGGTTTAACTCCAGCATGAGGCTTTTTTTTCGGAACTATTAAAGCTTTTCAACCCCAGCTCTAGGTTAACTCCAACAACTCTTACTCTGGCCTGAAGCTGCTCCGTAGCAGCTCCTCATCAGCGATTCAACTTCGATTATTTTTATTTAATTCTGGTTCCATCTCCAGTTCCGAAAACTATAAAAATGGGGCATTAACCTTATAGATACGGTTTCTATTTTGTTTCATTTAATATGAAGACACAAATGCGAGAATCACACTAAGTAAACTAAGGAAAAACATATTTATTTGTTTAAATTTAGGGGCATGGATATATTTTTTCTTTTTTTACGTCCCGAGGAGTGAAGCAGTTCCATAAGCCTAGTTCCAGAGCTCTCCATTCCGGCTCTAGAGCACAGTTAAGAAAATTACTCGGTTCCGCTCCAGCTTCGTAACCGGAGCAGGCCAAACCTACATTAGTGCCACTGATTTTACCTGTAAGGTCGAAAGCGTGCATCATTTCATGGGCGAAAGCCATCCCTGCGCTTCCAAAAGTGAGGTAAGGCGGTGCCCCACGGTAATAATACGGGGGTTTGAAGAAGGCCTCGGGAATCACTGAAGAAGAATACCATATCATGAAAAGTTAAGACATAGGAAATAGCAAAATAATTAATGTCACTACATGTGTGATGAAATTCATTGTTATCATCACCACAGTTATGAATAATAGTAATGAGCTTATCTGTAATTGTGGTTGGTTACAGTACACATCTCTGAAGGGAACATAAATAATATTTAAAAGGAAATTTATCATTCTATTAGTGTGATTATTAAATCCTCACATATGCTCAATGCCATCATCATAGTTATAATTTTATATATATATATATATATATATATATATATATATATATATATATATATATATATATATATATATATATATATATAATTTTATATATATATATATATATATAATTATATATATATATATATTTTTTTTTTAACTGCAAACAACACAGTATAATTAATGTAAAGAACGACGCTTGTGTAGAAGAGCATTCCGTACAAGATGAGGAGGGAGAACGAGCAAATGAGGTTCTGGGAGGTACCTCATTTTTCATTTGCTCGTTCTCTCTCCTCATCTTGTGCGGAACGCTCTCCTACATAAGCGTCGTTCTTTACATATATATATATATATATATATATAGTCATGCGGGTTGCTTCTACAAAGCTTCAATTTAATATTTAGGAGAAATCCAATGACAAGGAGGAATGTAAATGCCATGAAAAGTCTTCTTTAATGCGCAACGTTTCGAGCAATACGCTCATCATCAGGCTAGATAATAACAATATGAAATTAGAATCAATAAATAAATGTGAACAAGACAAAAAAATTTCTATAAAACCTATTCATTAAAAGCAAATTTTAAAAAGACTAAAGAAGAGGGTTAAATTCAAAGTTATAAAAATTTACATATAAAATTACAAGAAATTTAAAAAGCTATTTTTAAATTACATATAGTAAATTTGAAATTAGTACACTGGAATAATTAACACTAATACAATGGAATAATTAACACTACGAACCTTTCAATGCTGGTTCGAGGCACGAGTAATTTAAAACAAAACAAAACAGGAAACAAACTATGGGTTGGGCGGTTGGAGAGTTATAAGTTGGGGAGGGGGATTATAAAAAATTGGGGAGGGGGGAGGGGAGTTGGGGAGGGGGGATTATAAAAATTTAGAGGGACAGCTGAGGAATCCACGTTTAGAGAAGGGGTCAATGTTTTAATATAAAGAGATTCCAAAATTCTAAGTGAGTTAGGACAAGAATTACAACCGAGAATTTTAAAATTATCTAAAGTGACATCAGTTTTGCATTTAATACTATGTTCCCGAATACTAGAGGCTTCTTTTTTATTTAAAATTTTACCTGTTCGGCAACTTATTCCCATATGCGAATAAAATCTAGCCCTGAGGGAGCGCACGGTGCTGCCAATATAAGTACCAAGGAGACACCTTGGGCAGGTAAATAAATATACAACACCGCTACGCAACGAATCAGGAGTTCGATCCTTCGCTGAGAAAAAGCTACATAAAGACATTTTGTTAATAAATATAATGCGAAAATCAGTATGATAAAATTTTTTTCTTAACAATGTAAATTTAAGTTTAAATTCTTTATTCATGGGACCCATTTCAGATACCAAGAAATATTTTATATCTTTAGGCACTGAAATACAGGGAAGTTGAGGGCTATAAACATTATTTAAGAAAGATCTTATTAGTTTATCTACATATTGAACAGGAAAACTATTATTGGTAAAATATGATCTTAAATTATTAAATTCATCGTTAAGTAAGGTAAAACTAGAGGTCAAATTATATCCTCTGAACAAGAGAGTTTTAATACACGACATCTTATAGTTAAAATCAGTAAAACTAAAGAAATTCATGCCCAAACCAGTTTACAGGAAACCCACTTTTACTGGTTTGGGCATGAATTTCTTTAGTTTTACTGATTTTAACTATAAGATGTCGTGTATTAAAACTCTCTTGTTCAGAGGATATAATTTGACCTCTAGTTTTACCTTACTTAACGATGAATTTAATAATTTAAGATCATATTTTACCAATAATAGTTTTCCTGTTCAATATGTAGATAAACTAATAAGATCTTTCTTAAATAATGTTTATAGCCCTCAACTTCCCTGTATTTCAGTGCCTAAAGATATAAAATATTTCTTGGTACCTGAAATAGGTCCCATGAATAAAGAATTTAAACTTAAATTTACAAAGTTGTTAAGAAAATTTTTTTATCATACTGATTTTCGCATTATATTTATTAACAAAATGTCTTTAGGTAGCTTTTTCTCAGCGAAGGATCGAACTCCTGATTCGTTGCGTAGCGGTGTTGTATATTTATTTACCTGCCCAAGGTGTCTCCTTGGTACTTATATTGGCAGCACCGTGCGCTCCCTCAGGGCTAGATTTTATTCGCATATGGGAATAAGTTGCCGAACAGGTAAAATTTTAAATAAAAAAGAAGCCTCTAGTATTCGGGAACATAGTATTAAATGCAAAACTGATGTCACTTTAGATAATTTTAAAATTCTCGGTTGTAATTCTTGTCCTAACTCACTTAGAATTTTGGAATCTCTTTATATTAAAACATTGACCCCTTCTCTAAACGTGGATTCCTCAGCTGTCCCTCTAAATTTTTTATAATCCCCCCTCCCCAACTCCCCTCCCCCCTCCCCAATTTTTTATAATCCCCCCTCCCCAACTTATAACTCTCCAACCGCCCAACCCATAGTTTGTTTCCTGTTTTGTTTTGTTTTAAATTACTCGTGCCTCGGAACCAGCATTGAAAGGTTCGTAGTGTTAATTATTCCATTGTATTAGTGTTAATTATTCCAGTGTACTAATTTCAAATTTACTATATGTAATTTAAAAATAGCTTTTTAAATTTCTTGTAATTTTATATGTAAATTTTTATAACTTTGAATTTAACCCTCTTCTTTTAGTCTTTTTAAAATTTGCTTTTAATGAATAGGTTTTATAGAAATTTTTTGTCTTGTTCACATTTATTTATTGATTCTAATTTCATATTGTTATTATCTAGCCTGATGATGAGCGTATTGCTCGAAACGTTGCGCATTAAAGAAGACTTTTCATGGCATTTACATTCCTCCTTGTCATTGGATTTCTCCTAAATATATATATATATATATATATATATTATACATATACGTGTGTGTGTGTGTGTGTGTGTGTAAATTACACATTGCAGATGTGTAGGTTATACTAAATTTGTGAGATCCTCAGATATTCTTATACCTACCTTACCTTACCTTATGAACCTTATGTTGTTTCGTACGTTGGTCTCTTTCACACGGAGGTCAAGCTGGTGGCCCCCGCCTCGTATATAATGGTCAGAGCCCATATTTACCTTATGTTTCCTAACAAATTTCACTGCAATTTTTGTCGTTCTTAACAATACTCGTATTGTTTACTTTAACTAAGTGATGTCTATCTTCCATGAATTTATTAATTTATTTATTCTTTTAAGAATTTATCATGTAATACCTTCTTATTGTAGGAGAATAAATCATTCTTGTTTGTTTAAATTACAGAACCGTGAAGGAATAAAATGAGCACACATTAAATAACTATAATCTTACTGCTAACGTACTTAAGTAAATATGATCAGTAAATACTGTGCATGGAATGGGTACGTTTAGTTTTTCCCATGCGTTTCATGAAGGGCTTGGACACCTTGTGGTATCGATGCGATCAGATTTTGGAGGACGTTATGGCCTAATTTTGCCAAAGTTCAGCTGATACATCTTTTACATTTGATAGAGATGTGGGAGGAGGACTCGTTTTTCGCGAATGAAGAGCAAGATGTTACCAGACAGACATGTTCAATTGGATTCATATCTGGACTTCTCAACACCCTTTTGTTTTTCCTTTCACTGGTAATAATATATTATGAGGTGTGACAAACTGTATAGTCTTCTTACAACATATGCGTGTTTAACTGGAGTTATCCTCGAGAAAACGATGCAAGATAGCTGTCGAGGATGGATATGTATTTCCTGCGTCTCTTAACAAATACTAGGTTCATGCTTTTAGTCATATGCTCCAAGTGCTTTTTTTATTCCTGTCAGGTTCTGTACTTTTCAGTAAAAACCCATATGAACACGTGATAACGGTGTTTCTGTTGTATACTGAAGAAACCAAACTACCTAAAAATAGTTAAATGTTGATCAGTCTTACCGATTGAATTCGTAGTCTGGACATGAAAAGCGTTGGTTGTGTACGGTTGAGCTGTGAAGCTCCATCTGTAATAGAAGAACACTGAACACAAATATAATATTGAAATAAACTAAAAACACTGAAAATGGCCAATTGGCCATCAAATAAATGAAAAATGATAATCAGTTCACTTCATTACGGGCGTAATCAAAGCCTACCTACAGTATATCTAGAAGTCAGACCACGCTTGAACAAAATTTCATCCATTTTCGTGAAACCGAGAAAAAAGGTACCATTCAACAAATTCAGGAAAGACCGCAGCTATCAAGATTTTGATGGGTCAAAATCTGCGAAGCTACATTTAAAATCTATTTGACTTGTGAGCTTTAAAGTAAATATCCCACCGGTTTAGATTTTTGTTCTCTTTGTATGAAATTATTTACGTTATAATGCGAGCGTGGATTGACTGGATATAGACACTTATTAGACAGGCTTTGGCGTAATTTCATATATTTATTAAACAATTATTATACTTAACTCACATGTGCTTTGAAAGGTCTATCTGACGTTCATACATATCATATCTGTGAGTATTTGACAGATTGTAAATACTCATAATATTGTGAAGAAAATGCTCATGTGGTGTTATATTAATCTGAAAAATATATGGTTGGATAAATTATTTCTAGATTGTACTGGAAAAAGCGTAGACAGACAGCCATTTTTCTAGCACATCTTAATAATATCAATTATAATATACACACACACACACACACACACACACACACACACACGATATTTTCCATTATTTACTGTGTTATCTCGCCAACACAGAAAAAACAAATGTTATGTACTCGCCACCTAGCGCATGGAGTGAGAACTAAACTTTACCAAAAACTGAATCTTATCACATTAATCTTCAGAAAAAGTCCGAGCCCATATGCTTAATTTATTAACCAAGCCTATATTTTATTACTTATTAAACTACAGTATATAATAATTATTAAAACTAAAACAGAAATTAAGTTTTCTTTTTATATATAGCGACACGGAAGGGTTAACAAGGGAATTGTTCTCTCTCCAGGAAAGTATTTTTAGAGCGAAATACTGCGTCACAACTAATAATACCATCGTGAAAAATGGAAGAATTAAAGCTCTTAACAATTTTTTTTTTTTTTTTTCATCTACATGAAAGAAAAAATAGCTGCAAGGAGATCTCAAGATGCAGCACTTCATTCATCTTTAAAGCTTTATGAAACTCATGAAGAAACCTTAATAAGAAAAGAGAATTTAAAAAATTCATCTATTAGGATGAAAGAAACTGTTGAAAGAAAAGAAATGAGAAAAGGGGGCGATAGAGAGGCTAGAATAACTGTGAGAATGGAAGAGACTGATGAAGAGAGCTTTGAGGAGAGAAGATAAAAATAGTCATTTAATGATTAGCCGACCCCACCCGGAGGGTAGGATAGTCAGCCTACTCTCCGGCCGGTCCCAAGTCCGGATAAAAGGGGAGGGTTGGTGTCAGGAAGTGCATCCGGCCGCAAAAAAAACCCAGCCAAAACCACAATGATGAGTCTTCAACACGAAAATGCGATGACGGCTAGGGCGTACCCCGTAGGCGACGTACAGAGACCTCGCCCGACCTCTGTGGTGAGGCGAGGGCTACCGCACCAAGAGCGGATGCGGCTAACGAAGCGAGCTCGGGTGGACCTGAGAATTGCGACGCTGAATGTTGGAAGCATGACTGGCAGATGAAGAGAGATTGTGGAGTTGATGAAGAAGAGGAGAGTTGGGGTGTTGTGTGTACAAGAAACACGCTGGAAGGGGAACAAAGCAAGAAACAGTGAGGGATATAAATTGTTCTACAGTGGGGCGTCGGTTGAGGGAAGGAATGGTGTGGGTATTGTATTGGCGAAGGAATTGAAGGATAGCATAGTGGAAGTAAGCGAAGAGGAGATAGACTGGTGACTTTGAGAATGAATTATGGGGAACATGTACTCAATATAATCAGTGCATACGCGCCCCAAAGTGGATGTCCGGACGACGTTAAGGAAGCATTCTGGAGGTTATTGGAGGAAGAAATGGAGAGTATTGCCGAGGACGAACGAGTGGTGTTGGGCGGGGATATGAATGGACACGTTGGTGATCATAACGATGGAGTGGTCAGAGTGCACGGTGGTCATGGCTATGGAGAGGCAAACGTGGACGGTGAGAGAGTGTTGGATATGGCTGTATCGTTTGATCTAGCGATTGTAAATACGTTTTTCAGAAAGAGGGAGGAGCATGTTATTACGTACAAGAGTGGAGGCAGAACATCGCAAATTGATTTCATACTGTATAGGTAGAGACATATTGGGGGAAACATCAGGTAAAGTGTGGGAAGATAAGGAAGGATGGTGGTGGAGTGATGAGATCCAAAAAGCACTACGAAGTAAGAGAGAAACAAAGAAGTTATGGGAAGAATCGAGGAGTGAAGAGTGTAAGGTGGTATATAAAGAAGCAAAGAAACAGGCAAAGAGAGCAGTGGCGAGAGCAAAGGCGGAGGCATATCGGCAGATGTATGAAGATTTAGAGGATCGTGAAGGACAAAAGAAGATATACAGATTGGCTAAGAGCAGAAATAGAGCGACAAAAGACTTTACACAGGTAAAACAAATTAAGGGAAGGGAGGGGGCGGTGCTGCAAAGAGATGAAGAGATAAAGGATAGATGGAAGGAATATTTTGAGGAATTATTAAATAAAGAAAACCCAAGATCTTTCTATACAGCGACCCCATGTAAAGATGGGATAATAAGCTGCGGAAGAAGAAGAAAACAGAAATTAAGTTGATGACGTTCTTTAATTACCCGTAATTTAGCTCTCCTTCCAAACACTAGATGGTAGGAAAGTTATAAAAGCTAACGAAAAAGTGGGCGGAGTTTCGGATCTTGTTAAATAATCTTTCATATGATGGACAGAACTATAATAGTCAAGTTTACATTTTTGTGGGCGTTTTCAATAAAACTAATGTTATACAGTTGCTGTAGACCACCCATTTCCCAGTTCATTTCATCGATTTTGAGAGCAGCTGCTTTCTTATCTTCTGGAGAGAAGAATGAGCTCTCCGTCATAGTCTCCTTAGCTTTTTCCTTTAAAGCGTCGATCATAGGGTGTATCTGAAAAGTATCGCGTGAAGGTAAACAATCTGCTTAACGTCGTATGAATTTATTTTGTTTACCGAACGTTTTGTTAGTTTTATATGTATACAAATCTATCTATAAATAAAAAAAACCTTTGCGCGGTTTTGAGCGGAGTTGAGCAGAGTAACAACTATCTCTTTCGCTCAGTCGTCCGTTATGATTGGCTGCCTTGCGTAAAGTGGGTGGAGCTAATGTCTCTCCCTCAGTCGCCCGTTAGGGCCGGATCTATCAAGATGAGTGGCATTAAAGATCATGAAGTGGTAAGCACAAGCCCTCTCCGTAGGAATTAAGTGCTTTAAAAAGTGGACGCTCAATTCTGCCAGTTGAAGTTTAAATTTTGGTTTTTGGCCGAAAATACAATAGTTACCCCTTTTTCTTTG
The DNA here is from genome assembly GCA_023014485.1 of Bathynomus jamesi. Classification (NCBI taxonomy): domain Eukaryota; kingdom Metazoa; phylum Arthropoda; class Malacostraca; order Isopoda; family Cirolanidae; genus Bathynomus; species Bathynomus jamesi. Next base: position 213,375 of record JAJOZX010004147.1, read on the forward strand.
ATGTATTCAATCCGACGTGAATGCAACGAGTTTCTTGCGTATATTGAGGTTCTGAATATAGTAAATGAGGTGTAGCTGTAAACAGGGCCGCCGAGAGCTGTCCCGGGCCCCCCCTGTTTACTCAGTATTTTATTATGAATGTTTTTTGTGTACATAACAAGCAAACTCATTATACTGTATGTCCAAGTCACTATTCAAAACATACAGTATGAATAAACAACTCGGAAGAACATGACCATTTTATTTTTTGGATCAATTATATTAATTTTATCACCATACAATTTACAAATGCGGTGCCAGTCCATGCAGGCAAGACAATTGTTTACTGCAAGATTTTCAGAATTAGAAGTGTACTTTCTTTGCCTTCTCTCTAGCACAGTGGTAAATGATTCTAATGAAATTTAAAGTACGGGCTAACTGGCTTTCAATTACAATCGTTCCCAGATCTGTCAGTCGGTCTTGGGCATTGGTGGACCGCAGATAATATTTTATCTGTATCAGTTTGACTATGATAACCTCTATAAAATGTATGTTCATTAATTATATTTCCTCTCTGTTATTTAATCAATTGCTTTATTAATATTTTTAGATTTTATCCCCCCTCTTTCCGGGCCCCCTAGAGGTCCGGGCCCAGGGGAGTATCCCCACCCTCTCGGTGGGCCTGGCTGTAAACCCTAGATCCTGTCCCAAAGCTGGATCCTATCTGCTCCGCAGATAGCTGGTGAGGGAAGCTATATTTTGGGGCCTCTTTGCGAGTGACCTGTTGCCTACGTCGGGCTAACATCATGAAAAAGAAAAACTATAGTATTTGTCATTTACCATTAGGTCCATTACTTATTCAAACTATAGTGGATTTAATTTTCCCAGGAGAGTTCCTTGTTCTATGCACGGTCTGTGTGTAACATATATATACATATATACTGTGTGTGTGTGTGTATATATATATATATATATATATATATTATATATATATATATGTGTGTGTGTAAACTTCAGTGTATGCCTGCTCTGGCAAATATTTGTCTTTTAAGCTGAAAACAGCCGTGTTTGGTCTCTTTTGGACGAATATTCGGTTTTCGGCCAGAAATTCATTTTTGGTACAGCACTAGTTGTAATGCGAGCATAGATTGACTTAGACATAGGTATAAGCTTTGTACTAACCTCTTCTTTCAGTTTTATAATAGCATCGTCTCCTAGAAATTTTAGATACATATGTGACAACGACTGTTTCATAGTTTCTTTGGTGATCTAGAAGAAGAAAAACAATATGTAACACGGTAGTTAATACTAGTAACGTATGGGGTTATTTATCCTCCTTCGAAGCGGCAAAGATCATGTGATGGAGGAGACCTACAGCGTTACGCGGGATCCGAACTATCTAAAGGTCATTACATCATCTGAAAATGGAGGGCGGTAATCCATCCAAATACTGAACAACGTAATGTATACGTAATGTATACAGGTAAAGGATGTATGTAAAAATAATATATTCCACTGTATGCGCCTCGGTGGTGTAGTGGTTAGCGTCGCTGACTATGAATCCTTCGGCCGAGGGATCGAGATCCATTAACGGCAGGCGGCGCGCAGCAAAACCCAGCTGTTTATCCTTCCACATAATAAAGAAATTGGTTGGTCAGGGGCGGATCCAGGAATTTAAGCAGAGGGGGGGTCCAGTCTTGGTGGGTCTCGTTACTGATATGTCCTTGGCCGAAGGCCGAGGACGCGCGAGCGAAGCGAGCGCCAGGGGGGTGCACGAGGGGGGGTGTCCCCCCTCGGTAGGAAATTTTCATATTTGAAGATAGCTTTAGATGGATTTGAAGTATATTCCCGTTATCAAAATCCTGCTTGTTCACACACCCAGGCCAGGTCTGAAATGTCTCAGGATCGGACATAAACTTTTTTTTCTTTATTCTTTTTAAGGAAATTAATTTTGTGGCAACCGGGAGACATGTACCTTAAGCCATTTTAAGTCTTCAGGTCTTGTTTTTCATATATAGGAGCAAACAAACGCAATCGAAAAATCGTTGGTCACCGTGAGCAGGGGGGGGGGGGGGGTCCGGACCCCCTCGACCCCCCCCCCCTGGATCCGCGCCTGTTGGTAGATAAATAGGTAGCCTAGTGTTTAAGACGCTGGGCTGCTGGTGGAGCGTGGTTCGGATTCCACGTTAAACTGTAGGTCTAAGGTGGAGTGTCAAGCTTGACCTTCGTCAGAATGAAGAATTTGGGCGGAAGCAAAACCAAGGTTAACCAAGGTTATTACTTTCATGTAGAGTATATGACTGGTACATATCAAACGGGATTGAGGGACAAAACATTGAAAACAAAAATACTGTAGAGGGTGTCCATAAATTATTCTTACAAATTGAACTTGAGGTAAGACGGGTTACGAACAGACAAATCTTTACCTCGGTTTAATAGTAATAATATTAGTGATAATAATAATAATATAACAACAATCCATCATAAAGGGCAGAAACTGTTACATCGCTCAGGGCAACTAATGCGACCCATTGCGATAACTTCTGAATTATTAACAACAGTATGCATCATCGGAGTCAAATCTCCGATCTCAGTGACTTCACTTCGCTTAGAAGTAAACGGTGTTGCACACTGAGCTACGGAGGTTTCATAATAATAATAATAATAATAATAATAATTTAGCTTTCCGGATACTTCACCTACTTACAGGATACGTACTGCAACTATTGTCTGAAAAAACAAACCTTTACTGGCTGCTGAATTTAACTAAATACAAGATCTCAGATTCACATTATATATACGAGGATCACTCAGTATATTTTGCCCCACCTTTTCTTTTTCTTTCCAAGTTTCCTTGTAAGTTCCAGAAATTTTGTACACGAGTAGTTACATACCTTCTTTACACGTTTTTATTTTTCCACATAGTCTCCATCCTTTTCTACGGCTTTCCTCCACCTCGAAACAAGGGCCTTTATTCCTTGCTAGTAAACGTCCGCTGAATTCCGCTGGAGCCACCTCTTAACCTCCTCAACAACCTCATCGTCATTCTGAAACTTTCTTCCGCGAATAGCATCCTTCATTGGCCCAAACAAATGGAAGTCTGAAGGTGCCAGATCCAGGTTGTATGGAGGGTGGGGTAACACAGTCAAGCGTATTTTTGTGATGGCCTCACTTGTTTGCAAACTGTTGTGTGGTCTTGCGTTATCATGCAAAAGAAGGACGTCTTCCAGTTTTCTCTCCAGTTGAACTCGCTTTATATGTCTCTGGAGTCGCTGTAGAGTAGCAATATATGCCTCTGAGTTGATTGTTTGTCCTTTCTTCATAATGTCCACCAGAACCACCCCTTTCATGTGCCAGAAGATGGTGGCCATAACCTTTCCTGCAGAGGGAGCCATTTTGAACTTTTTCTTGCGTGGGGAGTCTGCGTGATGCCACTCCATGGATTGGTGTTTTGTTTCAGGTTCAAAGTGGTGTACCCAAGTCTCATGCCCATTCACAGTTCGTGAAAGGAAGTCATCCCCTTCTGTCTCGTATCGAACCAATGGCCTATTATTTAGCTAAGAAAAAAGGGTGGGGCAAAATATATTGAGTGCCCCTAGTATATTATATATACGAAATACCATGTATGAACACGCACGATTTTGCATAAATGCAAAAATTGCCCCACCAGAATTCGAATCCATTACCTACCTCTTGAGCAGAAAGAAGGTGAAGGCGATAGATACTATATTACGACGGGATAAAATTTAACACAACCTGTCACACATTTAAACAATTGAGGAAACGCACGACGCTTTCACGTCCAGAGACATTTTACGTGTTAACTCTCCCTCACTCGAGGTAATAACCAGCATTTCTTTCAAATTATTTGGTACGACGCTGGGGTTCCATAAATGGAATATCATACACGAACACGTACGATTTTGCATACTGCATCAGATAATTTAATTAACTCTTAATCAGATCTGGGTGCGGTCCCCGCTTGACTGCATCTTGGGTGTAATTAAATTAAATATCACAGATCAGTTGCCTACGTAAATCATGCTAATCAACCATTTCTCTGTAAAGAAAACCATATAAGCTGACTATAGATCTTGCAGCTATAATAACAAATTAAAGTTCCTGAAAGAGCTAACAGCTCTTGACTGGACAAGAATAACCGAAAGTAACCTTAATACTGGAACAAAATTTCAAGCATTCTCAGACATACCAATGGATATATTCAACATAAACTTTTCTCTTAAATCACAAGTAATATCTAAAACTAAATACAACAACCAATGGATCACACCAGCACTCATTGTGAGTATTAAACCCAAGCATACACTCTTTAAACTATGGAAAACTGATATTATTACCGAATAGACATACAAAATTATTGTAACAGACTTAATGCAGTCATTAAAATGTCAGATCATTATTGTTCAAAAATTTATGAACAAAAATCCAATCCGAAAAGGCTATGGAACACCCTAAAAGAGTTAATTAACACAAAGAAGGTTAATACAAATCCCTTGTCTTCCCTCACACAAGGCGGAAATTCTTACAGTAATCCCAAAGACATGGCCAATTTATTAAACAACTTCTTTGCAAATACCGGCTCCAATACTGCAGCCTCGATCCCAATTACAAACACAATACATGTCACATCCAAATCCAAACTCATTTTTCTTTGATCCAATCCTACCATACGATATCTCCCTAGCTAAAAAAAAAATCTAAAAAATAAAGACGCTGACATCAATATGATCCCGGTAAAAATATAGAAATTAGTATCCGATGAAATTGCAATACTACTCAGTAGGTTAATGAATGTATCAGTAACACCAGGTATATTCCCTGACAGTCAAAAGGAAGCCAGAGTATGTCCTGTATTTAAGTTGGGAAACCCAAATACTCTATCCAATTGTCGCCCCATTTCCGTATTGCCAACTTTAAGTAAAGTATTTGCAAAAATTGTATGCAATAAACTTACTAAATTCTTTAACTAAAACACAATTTGGGTTTAGAGTTGGACATACAACGGAAGATGCCATAAACATGCTATTAGAAAAGCCTTGATCTTCCTTGACTTGTCAAAAACATTTGATACACTTTAGCATGAAATCTTATTGAATAAACTTCACATAATCACATATACGGAATAAGAGGAAATATCCTCGATTGGTTTAAATCATATCCGTCAAATCATCATCAGTATATTAGATTAAAAGACAATTTATCCGACAAAGTGATGCTAACTAGTGGAGTCCCACAAGGACCTATTATTGGTCCATTACTATTTCTAATTCACGTCAACGATTTTCATCTCTGTACCACATTAAATTGCGTATAATACGCGGAGGATACCATTATTGTAACAGACTTAATGCAGTCATTAAAATGTCAGATCATTATTGTTCAAAAATTTATGAACAAAAATCCAATCCAAAAAGGCTATGGAACACCCTAAAAGAGTTAATTAACTACGCAGACTTTCTGATTAATGAAACGAACGGACAATTATAAAATGTGTATAAATGGATGTGTGCTAATAAACTTTTATTGAACCTGACAAAGTCATCTTATATGATTATTATTACCACAAAATATAATAATACAAACTGTCAAATAAAAATTGGGAATACTACTCTCGCAAGGGTGAATGAGATTAAAGTACTTGGTATTAATTTAGAGGGAAAACTAAATTTCAAAAGTCATGTACAACATATCAAATCCAAAATATCAAGATTTCTCTTCATATTATTTACACTAAAAGAGACCCTTCCTCAAAACGCACTCCTTGCTTCATATTACACCTTCATCCATCCACATTTATTATATCGCATTACAGCATGGGGTAGCTCAAAGAAATATATAAAACATCCCTTGGAAGAAATTCATAAAAAAATGTCTGCGAACTCTCTCAAATAATGACAACAGACAAAGTCACACTTCCCCAATGTTTAAAGAGATAAATGTTTTAAAACTAAATGACTTATACGGATTCAATGTTGCTATCATTATGTTCAAAGTTATCAACAAAAATCGACATACATCAGCCATTCAAAGGGCAATCACCTCCCCCCATCAAATACACCACCTTTATAACACCAGACTACAAAGTGATTTTATATACAAACCTAACTATGCAATAGAAACTGCGGGAAATGCACTCTCTTTCCAAGGAACAGATGTATGGAATGCAATTCCCACGCATATCAGGCAAGTTTCATCACTAAATGTATTTCGCAAATCACTAAAAAATAGCACTTCATGAGCTCCTACTGATGTATAAGTTCACTACTGCCATTTCTACTCTAGGATCGAAGTTCCCATTTTACTCGTATAATCAACTACTATATTTAAAATATGCTAATTTCATTAAAAGCACCTTTAATTTCGTAACCTATTTTCTTTCATTAAGCAGCATTTATTTTCTACTAAGTATACAATAAATCATTTAATATAAAATCCTGTAACATTTTGTAAACTTTATATTGCATTTATTATTATTATTATTATTATTATTATTATTTGTTGTCACTATTTCTATTACTTACCACTTTCATTATATTTATGTAATAAATAAGCTAAATGCCATTAATTTTGCTGAGAAGCCTCGATGCTTCCGAGCACATATTCAGATAAGAGTACTATGAAAATATTAATATCATATCAAATATCTACAAATCGTAAAACTCTCTCACTTGTATTCTTTTCTGAATAAAATTTGAATTTGAATTACCTCGAGTGCGGGAGGGTTAACACGTAAAATGCTTCTCGACGCGAAAGTGTTGTGCGTGGTGTGCGTTTCACAGGTTATTTAAATATATGACGGATTGTTAATATTTATTACATTGAGGTGTAATAGCTAGCGCCCTGACCTTCTATTCGAGAGGTGGTGGGTTCGAATCCTAGTGGGGGCAACTTTTGCATATATATATATATATATATATATAACCTTTGGTTACCTTCCGCCCGAATTGTTCATTCTGACGAAGGTCAAGCTTTTCACTCCACCTTAGACCTACAGTTTAACGTGGAATCCGAACCACGCCCCACCAGCAGCCCAGCGTCCTAACCACTAGGCCACCCAGGGTACCCATTTATCTACCAACCACTTTCTTTATTGTGTGGAAGGATGAACAGCTGAGTTTTGCTGCGCGCCGGCTGCCGTCACCGGGTCTCGAACCCGGGGCCGATGGATTCGTAGTCAGCGACGTAAACCACTGTGGAGTACTCCTTTCATTATTATCTTTATTTTGCAATAAACTGAACTGTATTTCATATGTTTGGAATTTATTATATGATAATAGGTACGGGATTCTAATATTTGCAAAACTCACACACATTCGCGATAGGCTCGATCCCGGGCCTCGCGAATAGTTGAAGTTCGACTGTATATGAAAAGGAGAGTATACAAAATCCTTATTTTACCAATTTTTTGAAATTGGGAGTACATAATATTCACACAACATACCGTCAGGCAAAATTCTTCCCTACTCATTTCAGTCGAAATTGTCACCAGTTCTTTCAAAACGTCGTATGTAAATAAGGTCAGAACCCCGTAATGAACAACCCTTGCGTTTAGAGAAGAATGAAAAGCCATTAGAATTGATGTTGTCGTAGCGTTTAACATTTAGTATTTGATATAAACATTGAGAAAAGAGTGTTTAATAAATTATGAAGTAAAATATGAAAACAATCATTCGAGAACATTTCAATAACAGTATATTGTTCTTGATATGGAGACCGAAGTAAAACGTGCTCGGGAGCAGTCCCCAGCGACGCGAGGACGAGCCCTCTTGTATCGTGCACGTTTTACTTCAGTCTTTGTATTAATCAGTTATATATATATATAGTGAGAAGAACCAAGCTGTGTATTGTGGTTAAAGGAATTTTCCTTTTTTTATATTTCATCACCGGAGTGACACCAATAAAATGAATTCTCACTGAAGTAAAACAGATGAAAAATTATATATCTTCAAATGATAATTATTATATACTCACCAAGGCTCTGTGGTTTCTATTAATTTAAAAAGCTCTACAATGTAATCCAGATAGAAGATGACTATAATCTCATCCTCTGTTATGGAACCTTTAAGGAGTTCATTTAACAAATATCGCCATTGGATCTTGGAAAAAGGAAGCATACATATTAGTATAGTTTATTATATAAAAACTAGTTAATAAAAACAAAATTTTATATATATATATATATATAACCTAATAATAAAAATAATAATAATAAGTGAGGGCCAAAAAGTGGAACAGCACTCAGACCAACTAATACGGTCAATTGCTCTAACTTTCATTATTATTACTCTTACTCGTATTACCAGTATCATTAGTATGGTGGCTTTTGAGAAGAGGAGGTAATGGGGTGATGGAGGAGTGCCACTGAGGGAGGAGGGGAAGCGCAGCTGAGGGGGAAGGGAGTGCAGGGGGAGGTGAGTGCCACGGGGGAGGGGAGTACCAGTGCTACTCTGAATATGAAGTATACAGTAGTTACCTTAACTAATCTAACCCAAACCTAATGTAAAAAAAATTATATATATATATATATATATATATATATACACACACACACACACAGTATATATATAAATGTGACGTCATACTATGAACTTTAGCAGCCACCTTCTTAAAAGATAGAAAAGTAAGAATTTTGAAAGTATATAAGGTTTAGAAACCACCTGATGTGATGCAGCACGCTGGCCCAGTGCTACTATGAATATAAAGTATAGTTACCTAACCTAACCTATCCTAACCTAGAGCGCACAACATCGAGTGCACGCTGATACGTGCATATACACATTAAGGGTGTGCGATTCGGATATTTTTTTTCGATTCGATTCGGCCACTTGTTTTCGATTCTCGATTCGATTCGATTCGACTGCGACTGTGCACTGCACTCACCTATACTTTACAATTTACATGTACCAGCACCAACAGAACAACATACATGCACCAGCAACAACATACTGTAAAGCGTAATAAACAAATGAACCCAAAGAACCGGTCCAAACTTGTCACACCGCAAGGCGCGCGCACGTGATTCTGTGACATCACAAAATGTGTGTGTGTGTGTGAGATAGGGAGGAAATACCTGTGTTTTAGAACAGGTGAAGCCGAAAATGTATATGATTTCAAGGGATCGATCGGCCAGAACGTAGCAATCCTATAATTAACCGTTAAAAGAAGATTAACTTGCGTATATTTCATCTTATTGAGAAGTATAAACCGTAAAATGTTTCTAAGGATGGGCCCAAAGATCGGCGAGTAAGGTGTCAGGTGATACCAGGTGTTCCTGTTTGAACTTGTCTAAGGACGGAGAAGATCGCAAATCCCATAAACTTTAAAGAGGATTAATTTGTGTGAAGGAAGGATTTAACTATATATATATATATATATATATATATATATATATATATATATATATATATATATATATATACTGTACACACACGCATACGCACAAGCAGGTACATGCGTGTATACACATAATACACCAAACTAAAATGGTAATTCTCTCTCTCTCTATCCTTCGAACAAGAAGGAAATATTTAAAAACCCATGGCGGCTTCGCCTCTTTTGAGTATAACATCAATTTTTAACGTAAGTATTGTATTTTTCCCTATTATCAGCGAAAGTCCGTTCATTTTAAATTTTTTTTATTTTATTTATAGGCGTAATAAATAATCGTAATAATTATCTAGCATTTTCTGTTCAATGCAGAACCCGAAGTCAATTTGCTGAGGATATTGAAAACGGGTTATCTTCGATTCAGACATCCTCGAGGTAGTAAACATAATTATTGCAGATGTTCTACAAGTAAATTTACTATTATCATTTACATTTATTTTCTCAAGTGCGAAGCAGCCCCATACGTTTATAAATATTTCCTTCTTAGAAAAATTTGAATATTTTATTGTTATTTTTCGTACTGAATCAAAATAACATTTCTTTATATTCAATATATATATATATATATATATATATATATATATATATATATATATATATATATACACACAAGGTGTCCCAAAAGTCAGTTAACGAGGAAAATGTTTTCTCCTGATGATTATTCTAAACACAATTCTTTTTACAGCAAAAAGCCAGCATGTCTTCAGGACCTTAAAGACTACATTTGTGAAGAATTCCAGCTCTTAAGCAATGATAAGGAACTATGTAAAGCAATTTGCCGGTCAACCGTTGACAGATACAAGATGTGCATCGAACAACATGGACGGCATTTTGAACAGTTATTATAACCAGATCTATTCTCATGTTTTATAAATATGTTTCAGAATTTTTTTCTTTTTTTTTGTTTTGTAATATATTTATGAAACAAGTTTTTTTCTTTGTAGTAAACTCACCTTAGGAGAACATTTTCTTCGGTAAACTGACTTTTGGGACACCCGGTATATATAAGATGAAGGGAAGAAGCTTCATCTCTTTAGATATAGGCTGATCGATTATCAGATTTTAATTATTTATTCCCCTGACTTTTGAGAATACGAGATGTGAATTCTATTCAATTTACAGGGCTCACAATCAGTCTGGAGAGGGTTGCAACGATGCAGGAATTGAATGCTGAGCCGACTCAACACCCCTCATTTTGAACCCTGATTCCATGTTTTTTTTACATTTGTTTAAATGTGCTATTTATATAAGCGTATGTTTTTGGCTGGCTACAGAGAATTTGCATTTGAAGTTTTATACAATATATATATATATATATATATATATATATATATACAGGGCGTCCCAAAAAAATGTATACACACTTTAAATAATTATAAAGGCAGTGTTTATTAAAATACATTTCATTTTCAAAATGTAATAGAATCTACAGACATTATTTAATTGTTTTGTCAACGCCTGTTTTCAAACTGACGTCCGTTCTGGTCCAGGCACTGCTGATAACGCGAAGCAATGGACTCGCAAACATCACGAAACATTTCGTTTGGTATTTGTGTGCATTCTCGTTCAATGGCTGCTCTCAATTCAGCGACTGTTGCAGGTTTTATAGCGTAGACTTTGTCTTTTAAGTATCCCATAAAAAAAAGTCTAGTGGTGTGAGGTCTGGTGAACGCGGAGGGTATTCTACGAAACCCCTTCGTCCAATCCACATCCACATCGTGCCAAGTACCACTCGCAATACTCCACTCTTCGGTCCGGATCATCTTCATTAATAGCATGGACTAATCTTGGAATGTAACTTTTCCATTGACAGCGCTTCAAAATGCGTTGGACAGACGATTCTGAAATTCCTACCTCACGACTCGCTTGCCGCACAGATTTTCTTGGACTTTGGTGATACGTTTCCAGTACTCTTTCTTGCTTTGTGGGGCTTGTCGATGTCCGTGGTCTTCCGGAACGCTTCTTGTGGACATTCTGAACAGTTCCATCGGCTTCAAACTTATCTCTAATTCGAGTGATGGTAAGTCGCGTTGGTGGATCTGTTTGAAACTCCCTCCTAAACTGTCTTTGCACTTCAACTGCGTTTTCACACTTCCAGTACCATTTTAGAATGAATTTCCTTTGTTCAAAGCTTAGTCTGACTGCCATTATTAATTCTAATGGGTTTAACTTGGAAAGAAAGAAACATCAATTGAGCTATCAGCTGTTAAAGTGTATATACATTTTTTTGGGACGCCCTGTATATATATATATATATATATACTGTGTGTGTGTGTATATATATACACACACACAGTATATATATATATATATATATATATATATATATATATCACATTCCTGTCGAGAAATCGGTGTTAAGTATAAGACCAACAGAATGTTTTTCTCGTCCATTGAAAATCCGTTATCCCCGGTCTAAACCGGGCAATTTCATTCAGGCCTTCAGATTCTAGATAAAGTAGTACACTAATAGGATCAAATAAGAGTTTGCTGAATTCTATTTTTAATACCAAATTCCTCTATTTTTGAGGATTTAAGTGTATGTAAGCATGCGAGCAATGATCAGCCGAAATGTCGAAAGCTTAGACATTAGTTGTATTTATATAGTTGTAGGAGTATAACGGAAAATTCCTTTTTCCTCGCCTCCGTCACATGACTGTAAAACTCCAAACACGTGGGCAAGAACAGCTCAAAGGAACGCTTAAATCTAAGCGTCACCGGAGCCTAGTGTCAGTTCACTTCAGGTCGCTCTCATTTTGCCCTCTTCTTGCACCTTCATTTCACAGCCCACTCTCCGCTCCTTCGTCACGTAACGCCACTTGATCTCAGCCGGCCACCGTCCTTCAAAACTCCGTTCAAGCATACACGAAGTTGATCATCTCTGTTGGGGCCTACTGCTACTTCATTAACCCCGGGAGCAACCTCACTTCTGCAAGATTCAATCGCCGTCATCCTTCCGGCGTTTTGCCTCACTCAACATTTATCCATTTCGACCTGAGAATCTTCATTTCCTTTCACGAGTATTTCGGCATTCAAACAGACTCGTAGGCCATTCCGTCTTCAGAATTAACTTCGTCGAAATCCAAGTCTGTAAACCTCACATAGGCTACCAGCTCATTTGACCTGCCGTTTATTCCGTCGTGCTAAACTACTTTTGCGTAGCCTATAAACTTATTATACTCTCAGTCTAACCGAATAAGCTCTCTTCAAAAGTGTTTTCAATACCGTTCAACCCAACTCACCATTACGACCGCAGTTAGGCCTATTCCGTTACTGTACCATTACCGTATTGTTATTGCCTCAGTTATTACTTGCTTATTATTGTTGTGTTTAATACCGTATATCTCATTACCTAATTATTGCTTTCTTGTCACTATTGTAGCACTTAACTCTTATACTGTATAAACTCATTTATTATTGTCAAGAATCCTTTCATTGTAATATTGCACAAATTCCGTATAAATAATTGTTAATCACTGTGAACAAATAATTCATTTATTTTTTCTAATAATTAAACGAAAACTTCAAAGTCATTTCTATCTCCTATATTAAATACCAGTGCTGGGCAAGTTCCGCACACCTTCCGAACCTCCGCACATCCGCACTGCGCGGAAGTGCAAAATGGTGTGCGGAGGTGCGGTGTGCGGTCACCTCGGTAAACAGGTGCGGAGGTGCGGGTGCGGAAGGTGTGCGGATTGGTCTGCACACCCGTAATTTTCTGACCTCTCATAACAAAAAAATGACTTTATTGTATTAAAACTTTATTTTCACAATTAAATATTAAATAAAAGTTTATAAAAGTATTAATATATTAATGAAAACTTATATATTTCCTTGCGATAAAACTTTATATATATGAATAGGGTGAGGGTGCGGGTGCGGTTGTGCGGAAGTTTGAAAACTTAGAGGTGTGCGGAAGTGCGGGTGCGGCAGAGGCTAAAGTGCGGGTGCGGAAGTGCGGGTGCGAACCTCCCATTTGGTGTGCGGTTGCCCACCTTTGTTAAATACTGTTTATTTGGGTGAAAGGTCAAATTGGTGACCCATAACTTTACATTCCATTTTTATTCCGCATATTATAGCGGGTCTACCGTCGCAAAATCCTCTATATAGTCATACATTGATACCCCAATTCCAACATCGTTACATCTGTTTCTACGAAGAAAATAAGTTGTGGAAGGCACGTGAACACAATGGAATTTCATCACCAATAGAGTATTCCTTTTCTAGGACTCTACTAACAGAGGCGCCATTCACCATCAATGTTAAAAGTCAAGTTAAAATTTTCAAACTTGAATGAGGATTTTTTTCTATTTTCCTGAAACAGTGTAATGGTTGATCATTGCTACAAGTATTCTCTGCGGTAAATTTCCCAACACAACGTTATCAAGCTGTTTAGGATAAATCAGCCGTGACATAAACATTTTCAGTTGGGTACGTTTTATAGGGTATTTTGATCTCAACAAAAATCATTCAATCTTCATTTGTTTAACTGCGGATAATTTTCCACTAGATACGTCTCAATAATGTGGGATTCCACGAGTTTAGAGGACTCTTCTGCTTCCTCAGCCAAGTTAAAACATATCTCGGGGGCCGTGCGGGTGATTTTAGTTTTCATCTCAACCGTGTTTACGAGAAATCTCTTTTGAAATGAGTAATCGATGTGTATTCGTAGGTGTGCATAACATTAATTTTTTTTTAATTTCTCTTACACCTTTTTCTGCTTCAGAGGTATAATACCCTGACGCACGCAAATGGGTTTGCTTGGCATTTTTTTAGTAACTTTCAATATTTTCTAAGTATGCGCGATAATAAAAATTGGAACCTGCGGAGACATTCACTTGATTAAAATATACGTCGCATTGACTGATCATCGTATGCGGAAAGATAGTTTCGGGATAGATTGGATAATCATCCTCACAATCTGTCCCATCAGAGTGTGCCATTCGGACTTTTTATACACTGTAACTGTCGTTACGATTTAGAAGCTTTCCTCACACCTTACTATGAGCTCTGAACAGTTTGCAATTGAAAAACTGATGAAAAGAGAATAAACGCTCACTTAAAATGTGTTGTCTATGCATTAACTTTTCATGATAATTAGTGATGCACCGAAGGCAGATTTTGGCCGGAGGCCGGAGGGCCGGAACCTCCGGCTTAGTGTTTTTTCCTCCGGCCGGTTCCGGCCAATTGATTTATTTTAGTATATATATATATATATATATATATATATATATATATTATATGTGTGTGTGTGTGTGTGTCTGGTCCATCGTCTCATCTAGTGAGGGTTTATATATTATAGTCCTGCTATTTTAAATATTAAGTCTTTAATAACTTAAACTTTATAAAAGTCGACTTTCTATGCTTTATGTGTGCTAATTTCTCTAAAAATTCCCATTGAACAGAATATCCTCAGGTTATGAAACTTATGATGTCTTGCTGAGTGGTGAGTAAAGTAGCCTATATCAAATCAATTATTAATACAATCACTGATCACTCATAAAATAAATTATTATTACAGTCACTGAGAACTGAAATATTAATCAATCACTGATCACTCATAAAATAAATTATTATTACAGTCATCTGAGAACTGAAATATTCGGATAGGTGCAGAAATGAGGTTTTATAGTTTTTCATAGAATTAAAACTAAAAGTCAGAATTGAGTTTGGTGTACTTGGCACCTCCGGCCAGAGGCCAGAGTTTAGTGAGACCTCCGGCCGGAGCAGGAGGTTTTCTAAAATGGCCGGAGCTCCGGTGCATCACTAATGATAATATTGTAATAACCGACCGTGTACTCGAGCAGACTTTTCATTCTATATGTTAAAAGATTGAGAATTCTGAAACTGTTACGCCCAGTTGTAAAGTAGGGACAAAAATAACCCTAACCCTAAATGACTTTAAGGCTCTGCATATCGAATATAGAATACCTCATACATTAAACGAGATATTATTTCTGAAAATAATTGGATGTATTATACAAAGCAATAAGAATACAATTATTTTCCCATTAATTGTGAGTTTACTCTACAAATAAAAACTAATTTCTTGACATGTTAATAAATCTCACACATTGTAACTGTGTTTCTATTTACTCCTTACTCATTTTTTAAAATTATGTCTATGTATGCGATGCTTTTTTCTTAAACAAAACTGTTATGTGTATGTGTGATCTGGTTGGAACTAGTCAGCCAGGTTGGTTTTTGGACGCAGTCACGTCCGGTGGTAACGGGTACACAGAAGCGATCGGTCTCATTCAATGGCATGTATTTTTCTTATTATTAATATCAGTGTTATGCCTAAGACAGTGTTGCTGGTGGCCACTATACTCTATATTTATAGTAGCATTGGGTCAGCGTTCTGCATTACAACAGGTGGCCTCTAAGCCTTATATCCTTTCAAATTTCTTACTGTTTGTCTTTTAAAATGATGCCCGCTAAAGTTCATAGTATGAGGTCATATATATATATTTATTATTTTTTTTTTTATTTCAGTTACATAACTCATACTCAGATAACTTATACTCATAGTAGCACTACCACTCCCCTCACCTTGGCACTTACTCCCCTTGGCACTCCACTCCCACTTGCCACTCCACTCTTCCCATCCCCCATTATCCCCCTCCTCTCAAATGTCACCATACTACTACATCATCGGGATTTGAAACCCCAACCTCATTGTCTTCTCGCTTATAGGGAAACGGTGTTACCCACTAAGCTAAGGACGCTGGTCCTTATACCTAATGTCTTAATTTCTTCAAATGGATTACTGAGTATTCTCTATAGCTTTATAAGTTCATTTTTTCGTGAGAGATGATCTTGCATCTCATTCGGTAGAACAGTACCTCATACCCAGTGAAAAGAGTGTGTTTTGGGGGTTGTTTAACCTCCTTCGTAACAACAAAGGTCATGTGACTGAGGGAACCTACAGCTTTACGTGGGATCCGAACCACGGGTCGCGACATCATCTGGACGCAGAGGACAGCCTCCCATCCAACTACAGCCTACACACAATGTCGTCGCCGATCGACGGGAAACGGTGATACCACATTGCCTCAACGTAACCACCCCTGGTGAAGAGAAGTGAATATATATGTAGTCACTTCTATATCGTATACGTTTTATGGTGTCGAACCGAAACCCCAAAGCTCCACGCATGAGGAATATATATATATATATATATATATATATATATATATATATATATATATATATATATATATATATATATATATATATATATATATATATATATATATATATATAAATATATATAATATATATTTCCCTGGGGAGGGGACCATAAATGTCCCCACTTCTGGCTTCCTTGCTGCTGATACCGGGAACGCAGATCTGGGCAGGGGGGATGGATCTGCTACTGCCCATCCGAGATGCTCTGTGCCTCTGCCTGATTCACTTTTCATAAACTTCTACAACGTTCGTGACCTTTCTTTAAATTTTCAATCTGTTAAACACCACTTCTCCTCTAAACCTCACCTTCTCTCCCTCACTGTCACTGAAACTCAGGTGTCTAGGACTACTGACATCAACCCCTTTTCTGTGTCCGGAATCGTGCAAAATCGTCTCGCCAAAAATTCCTTCATCCGACACAAATGTGAAAACCTATCCAATTCTAATTCTTCTCGCTCTTTCTAGCATCTAGCTAAAGACCTCTCCAACAACTTTACTTCTTGTTTCCCTCCCCTTTTTTCATTCCGACGGCTCAGTTGTTGTCTTTTCTTCTGATAAAGCTGAACTTTCGCTCAAACTTTCGCTTCCAACTCAAACATGGACGATTCCGGTGCTGTTCCTCCATCTCCTCCTCCCTCTGACTGTATTATATCTGAAATCAGAATATCTTCAAAAGATGTTCTTTCTGTCCTATCTGGTTCAACTCTAAGAAGGCGTACGGTTCTGATGGTGTTCCTCATGTGGTTCTCAAGAACTATGTTTCTGTGCAGACTCCCTGCCTAGGCAAACTCTTTCGTCTTTGCCTTTCTTCTGGTACTTTTCTTCGTACTGAAATTCGATTTCATTCTGCCTGTCTCAAAGTAGGGCGACCGCTCTCAACCCTCCAGCTATCGTCCAATTGCTTTGATTTCTTGCTTTTCTAAAGTTTTTTTATCTATCCTTAATAGGAAGATTCTTAAACACCTCTCTTCTCACAAACTTCTTTCAGATCGTCAGTGTGGATCCGGAATGAACACTCCACTGGCGATCTTCTTGCATATCTCTCTGACTCTTCGTCATCTTCCTATGAGATTTTCTTATGAGATTTCGACTAGACGAATAAAAAGCTTTTGATAGAGTATGGCACAAATCTTTCCTCTCCAAACTGCCCTACTTCTATCCAATCTGTGCCTTCATCTCTGATATCCTTTCTGGCCGATCTATATCTGCGGTTGTAGATGACCACTGTTCTTCTCCAAAAACTATTAACAGTGGTGTTGTTCAGCGTTCTGTCCTGTCACCCACTTTTTTCCTGTTATTTATTAATGATCTATTAAGTAGCACATCCTGTCCAGGCACGTGCCGTGAGTAAATACTCAGGGTAGGCAGACTCAATGCGCGAGCGAAGCGAGCGGTTCCAAGCTAGGGGGTCTGGGTGGGCGCGAGCTCCCCCAGCGGGTTCCGGGGCGGAGCCCCAGCCACCAACGAATTTTAAGCATAATTAACCCCTTCCGCACCATTTGTGCTAATATTTGGTCAACAACAAATATTTACTTACCGCTTTATTTGTAGATGAATTCCATTCTTCTCTCTTTGTTAGTAACAAAAATATCTGTAATTTTTTTAAAGAAATTGTAAGTGGGATTTTGCTCCATTTTAGTAAATCTTTCCTTTTCAATTGAAATTAGGGCAAGTGATGAAAGCCTTTCCTGTTTCATTCTATTCCTGGTGTAGCTTTTAATTCTTTTCAAAGCTGAAAATGACCTCTCAACAGAAACTGTTGTAGCTGAATTGTTAAAATCAATTGCAACAGCTTCACCGCTTCAGGAAACGTTAGTTCAAGTCCATTTTGAAATATGAAAGCAAGCAAATCTTTAATTGATTTATCCCTGAACACTTGTGCACTATAAATTCCAGCTAGATCAGTTTTCAATCTTATGACATCGAAGAAGTTACCATAATTCTTCTCTAAACTTTCTAGTGCATCCTTATCAATTTCTGTAGCTAGTTTTAGAAACTTTTTACTATACTAATGAAATAAATTGTAAATTTTTGAAGTCACTGTATCTTGCTTCCATATGCTGCAGTATATCATTCAATATTAGACAGAATATTCTTTCTCTTTCTTTTTTAATTGGACCTTTTGTACGACATTTTGATTCAGTCAAGTTATTTTCTTTGAAACATTCTTCAAACTTCTCATAGATATCATCAAAATTTTTGCGCAGACCCTCGAGGGAATTCATTGTTTCATTGATTCTTTCAATGCAATATGGAATATCTATAATTTTAGTTTGTAAGATATTGAAGAGTGTGTCAGTTCTAATGAAAATCTTATCAAATACCATGAGAAGAAAGTATGTTGAATCTTTCGTTAGCCAATTATAAAATCCATTACTCCTCACTAAAGTATCTGAGTCCCACAATAAAGGTTGCTGTCAATGTTGTTGAAAAGTTTACAAAGGTCACTATGATAGTGTAAAATAGTTTGCACTAGCTTTGAGTTAGAACTCCATCTCGTTGGTGCAGCCTTTGGAATGCGTTTATGTACTATTTCATCAAGAAATTGCGTTCGTTTTGTAGAGTGATTGAAAAATGCAGCAAGACCATCAATGGTCTTGAAAAAGATTGTACATTCAGGTATAAATTTCGCTGACTGAGATAGAACAAGATTCAACTTGTGAGCGTAGCAATGGTAAATAACGCTGATGATGCCTTTTCTCTTACTTTAGCTTGAACGCCATTTAAATGCGATGCCATTACCGATGCTCCATCATATGTCTGTGCTACAAGCTTCTCAGCACAGTTGTATTTATCTAAATTTTAAATATGCATTCTGTTACACCAGTAGCTCTTCTGTCTTTAAGTTCGTCAATCCTATGAAAGCCTCTTTAATTTCAGAATCCAATACATATCTTAAAACTGTGGAACATTGAGCTGTATTTGAAATATCAGTCGATTCATCCACTTCTATAGCAATGAATGGGGATCTTGCGATATCTTCTTTAATATTATTTTCTACAGCTATGCCTACTGCTTCAATCAAGTCATTTTGTATCTTGTTAGAAACGCCAGAAAACACGGATGAAGTCTGTAAATGTTGTGCTAATTTTTGGTCAAATTTTGCAGTGTAGTTCAGTAACTCAATATAGTTTCCACGATTTAAAGAGGATTTATCTTCATTATCACCGCGGAAAGCAAGTTCTTGTTTAATCAAAAAGCAAGTAGCAGAAATTAATGTTTTCAGTATGTCTCTGTTTTCCTTTACCTTTTTATTGTGAATTTCAATGCTAAGTTTTTTTGCTTATCTATGCTCAAGTCGATTCGTGTAGATCCAAATGTTTTCAACGATATTTGACTTTCTAATGCGCAGCAGACCTCTCGTGCTTACTTAAAGCATTAGTCAAATTATTTAAATCACAATATCCTGTTCTTATCCACACACTTTCACTAGATACGGAAAATAACAAGCATGGAAAACAAAAGAGTCTACCTGTTGTAACACAACCACACAACCACTCTTTCTTGCTGTACCACGTCGTTTGAAACGTTCTGATTATTTTTGTTCCTTTACGCTGTAGCAACTGTTTCAGTTCCGGTGTCGGCCTACCATTTTTAATCACATTCAACCTTTCTTCATAAGACAGTTTAGAAAAATTCTTAAGATACTCACTGTCCATATTTGAAAAGGGTTAAATTTTGAAATAAAATGTCTAAAATTTAGTTCAATCACCAGAGGCAAACGACAACACAGACGCGCGCACAGCCACACACCCGACGGCACGTGGGAAAATTTCATTGTCAAGTGTTAATATATATAGAGGTTGAAAGGCACGGGAAATTGTGCTTCTAACACAATATTATCCATTTACAAATTTATACATTGAATTTCATACATTAAATTAACATTTATATAATGAAGTGAAAATCATTTACTTTTTATATTTAATATTTTTAGTTTTATTCAGGGTAAGCACTGCCTACCTTGCCTACCCAGAGGGCACGTCCCTGATCCTGTCCTATCCACTCCTATGCCGATTATTCTACTCTTCACTTCTCCACCCGCTTCACAAAACGTCCATCTCAACACTCACTCCATGATTAGCGTAGGACGGCTATGGCACGGCTGACCTCTGATCTTTCTGCTATCTCTGATTGGGGCAGAGAAGACCTTGTGGCTTTCAAATTTCAATGCCTCAAACACTCAGTTCTTCCATCTGTCTACTCGTCACAATCTTCCACACGACTATCCCCTTACCTTCAACAATACACAACTCAATCCTTCCTCTTCTCTTAACATTCTTGGCGTTTCCTTTTCTCATGATTTTTCCTGGAAAGATCACGTATACTCTCTTTCTAAAACAGCTTCTGAGAGGTTAAGTGTATTGCACCGCCTCCGCAGTTTCTTCATCTCCACTCTCCTGCTGTGTTTGTACAGCAGGCTTTCCGCCGGTGTATAGAGTACGCTTCTCACGTGTGGGGTGGTTCAACCCAACAGCATTCTTGACCAGGTGGAATCAAAGGCTTTTCGTCTCATCAATTCACCGCCTCTTACTCACTGTCTTTAATCCCTCTTTCTTCGCCGCAATGTTGCCTCACTCTCTCTTTACTATCGCTATTATAACGGACATTGTTCTTCTGAACTCTCTAACTGCATACCTCCTCCTTTAAGGAGAGCACGCAGTATCAGACTTTCGACACTTTCTCATTCTTTTTCTGCCCAATTCTCTAACGCAAAAGTTAATCGGTATTTTCAATCTTTCATCTACTCAACCGGTGAACCCTGGAACAATCTTCCTCAATCTACCTTTCCCCCATCTTTTAAACGTAGAGTGTCCAGGCATCTGGAAAACTATAGACCTTGATTTTAGCGCTATTCTTCTTCTATTGGTTAGTTCTTCTATTCGTTAGTTAATTAGTGGTGCTGAATGACGTTAATCAGGGGTATATATGTTCTCCTACGCCTTGTATAAGAAAAACTACATCTTAATTTTTGTATCTAGAAATGTGTATGGAAGGAAATCACAGATTTGAGTGCTCCAAAACACACGCCTGTAAAAACTACATGCAAATAACCAGTATTTCGAGACTGTATTCTTATGATACGTTTCAATTTCATGCAAACTTTCTTTGTCCCATTTCACACGCGAGAAGTTTTATTTTATTTTATTTATGTAACTCACCGCTGGGAATTTCTTTTGAAGTTCTTTCATTGTAAACGGGTTGAATATTTTTCCCTCAAGCAAAATAAGAATCTGTTCTCTTCCAGTTGGTTCGATCTAAAAGACATCTTGTGTATCAGAATTATATTATTAGTTTATTACGTAGCAAAATTACATAATATTCTTTATCATACGTGTAGAAATGTAAAGGCTTAGTTATATACTGTAAAAATAACTCTCTTGAACGAGAGAGAGAGAGAGAGAGAGAGAGAGAGAGAGAGAGAGAGAGAGAGAGAATAATGATCTTAAATCTAAGTCGTCCTTCTTTTATGCACAAAAACCTATATAGCTGAGATAGCTGGAACAAACCGAGTGAATATAAACTACAGATAAAGTTGGTTTGTCCGCCAATGCATCATCCGCAAATTTGGATTATCCGCATTTTCTGGGTCCCCAAAATGCAATAAGTAAAAATGTTACTCTATAATAAATATTATATTATATTAATTTTATTAATTAAATATGTACATTTTAAATAAAATTCACATTTTTATTGTGAAAAATTGCATATACGATAAATCCACAGGAATACTTGCCAATTTCCAGAATTTTTCCACGCTTTTCTCCACCATTGGATTATCCACAAAATTGGATTATCCGCACTTCCTCTAGAACATGGATGTGCGGATAAACCAACTTTATCTATAGTTTACAAAAAGTATGCTAATCTTTTGGACGAAAATCTTTCGTCCCAAAACTCGAATTAAACCCAATTGAGAAATTGGAACGTGTGAACATGCAGTGAAAGAGCAGACTGTTCTCAATTTATTTGACTCTCCCAACATGGGCTTTATTTTAAACGATTGGTGGCATTATCGTTCGTCTCAATGTTCTCAGTTGGACAAAGGCCTTAAACAGATCAACCAACCAACTAAAATTAGTTACATCCGCGTTATAGTTCATATGGTGTGGAGCATCTTAAGCAAATTTTTCTCTTGTGCATCTTATAGTTTTAGCAATTGTATACGTTTAGTAAGATCCTTACATTTACTACATAGAAATTATTAATTTCGTTTTCTTGATTTAATAGTTACAGGAGGCCAGATGGGCTAAGAGATGAAAATGATTTATGGTCCTCTTATCTTCCCCAGATATTGCAGGAAAATATCTGATAATTTCTGTACCACGGAGTGAGCAGAGGGTTAACACGTGAATTAATAGCTCAAATATTCTCTCACCATAAACAGGGAAACAGTTAAAAAGAAATTGCAATAGAGTTCAAAATATCCAAAGGACCCTACAGCGGGTGCAGGAAAATGGCAGTTTAACTATTCGAAGTAGACAAGGTCGGCTGGAATAACAACAGCAAGATGTATTATTTAAGGGCACACTTTAGTAAATCGCTTCAAGACAGCTCCAGAAATATGTGAAACTATGGAATAAACAATGAAACAATTATGGAACTGCTGTAAGAGCATTCACTGCGAAAAAGTTTCGAGAAAATGGACTACAAGGCAAAGATGTACTCAAAAACTGTACATGAAAGCTAGTTGACGAATGGGAGAATATTCTGTGGAGTGATGAAACCAAATCTGAACCTTTTGGAAATGAAAGGCGTAGGTTTGTAAGACGACGTAGTTATGGAACGTTTTAATCTAACTATCATTAAGACTATGAAACATGGCGATGGTTCTGTTATGATATAGGGTTACTTCGGTTCGGACAGAGAGTGATCTCGTAAAAATCGATGAAAAAATGAATAAGATGAACTACCACGGAATTTTTGTTCAGTGTCCACAACCGAGTAGAGTTCGTTTTACTGGGAGGAGATATTCATCTTCCAGCAAGAAAACAACTAACCGCAATACTCAACAAGACTTACTTGGAGAGGTAGTAACGGATTGGGAGTCTAACTGTTGAAGTTTCCACCAGAAAATCCTGCACTAAACCCTATTGAGCATTTGTGGAAACAATTAGAAAGTGATGTCTCATAAGTGAAGCCATCAAACCTACAGAACCTCTGGAGTATTATTGGTCCTTCGAAATGGCAAGCTATTCCTACAGAAAGGCTGCAGGGTTGATTTGATGCCCTCGAGATATGAAGCCATCATCTGTACTCGAGGAGTTTACACAAGTTGAACATTGATCTGGTTTTGTAAACTATTAAACATTTCCTGTAGTTCATTTATTCTTTGTATCATATTCCATAATCTAAATTATGTAATGGCCGAGAAATGAAGTGAGCTTTGCTCAGAATTATGATCAGTATTGTATGTATATAAAGCATTTGCTTTTGAGTAAACCATTTAAATGAATTAACTTCCTACAATAACTTCCTTATCTATAAAATCGTGCAATAAAACGCTCTAAACACCAATAATAATAATGTCGTTAAACATTTCCCTATACCTAACTACGAAGATCAACCGAACTGGTAATTTACTCACTTTCTTAACTTCTGAGATAAAATTTAAAATTTTTGCTATGGCTTCTTCTTTGATAGCAAATTTATCAAACTCGTCTTTGGTCTCTCTGTAGAAACTTTGCTTTCCGTAGTCACTGTACACGAACACGTCATCGAACTCGGGGCTGTTAAGTAATAGTCTTATATCTGACATCCTCGTATTTTCCACTTCTTCCTGTAAAGATGCAAAAACAAAAAATTAATAACTAAATTAGCAACAAAATAGAAAATATATATTTAGAAACATAAGCATTACATTTATTTCACTATTATATTACGGAGGACGGGGAACCAAGGGTGATTTAAGGAAAATTCTTCGAAATCAATTCTTCTAGAAACAATGCTTCGAAAACAGTTCTTCGAAATAACAATTCTTCGACTACAGAATTCTTAGAAAGATTTTCATTTTGAAATTAAAGTATTATTAAAGAATAAAAAAATTAGAAAAATGAAAATTAAAAAAGAAAAGACATAAATATATAAAAAATTAGATATTTAATCAGAATGAACAATATTATTACAATAATATTAAAATGGGTAATTTTTGTAGTTTAAAAGTTTAAAAAAGTAAATAAGTAAAAATTTAAAAAAAAATTAAAAATTAATAAATTCAATAATTTTTATTAAAAATTCACAAAACCACCTTATTTATTTATTTATTTAATTGAAACATGTAATAATTAATATATAATTAATGTTATGCGCGAGTAATCATTCATATTACCTGTTGGTTTCAACGCATTGACAAATCTTTTTAATCTTTCTGCACAGTCACGATATTTTTTCCGACTGATACAAGGTTCTGACCACTTAAAAGCTGCTCGATGCGTAATTCATGTAAATTTGTTCCCTCTTTATAGCAGAATTAAACTTCCATATATCTGGATGAGTTGCAGAAACTTGGAGCAAAAAGCAACGATGCCATCCTTCGATAGAATTGTTAGTTTTGGGCAAGTTCTGCTGCACGCTTTCGTGGCAGTTCCACATCTCGAGCTTAAATACGAGTAGTCGGCGTCGTTGTCGTCGATCAGGACGCCCAATCAAAGTATCTTCAAAATAATCAACCGCAGGTTGAGCTTCGGGTGGAAAAATATTGTCATCATTAAGAAAGTTGAACATCTCTAGAACGTGGTTAATAGGAACAAATGCCAGTGCAGAGAGTATTCGAATCTTTAATGCGAAGTCTGCATCTGTATTGTATCTTCACTTTAGGCCATTTTCACTAACTGAGAGAAATGGAAAAAACATCCACGATTAACTGCATGTGGAAATTCAACGTAATTGCATTTATCAACGCAACTTCAAAATCCGTTAGTATGTCACAGGATTTGAGGCAGGTTGGTTGGTTGAGGAATGGTTACTAACCCTTTGCATTTAACCCCACTTAGCACTTAGCACAGGCCAATGGGCAGTGGTCGTATATTCGAAGAATTCTAGAGTCGAAGAATTATTTCAAAGAACCGTTTTCGAAGAATTGTTTTTCGAAAAATTGGTTTCGACTAATTTACCTTATACGGGGAAAGGTTTATAACCAATCACAAAAAACGGGTTGAATGACATAAAATGAAAATAAATAAATTAGCTTTAAACATTTTATTAAAGCTGTTTTATTATTTAATTTTATTTTTTTCATGCAGGAAGGAAGGGCCAAGGGCGAACGCCCAAAAAACGTCCCCTCCCCATAGAAGGAAAAGAGGAGAGCCAAATTCAAGAACAATACAATCTTTTTAATTTTGAAAAGATTGTGCAGTATGAGGTGTGTTAAAAAAGTTCCCGAACTGGTTATGCTGCGCGTGCATCACATGACGCGCATGCGCGTCATGTGATGCATGTTGTAGTGTGACTCACTCTGTGTCCAAAGACGGTTACCGTTTGTTGATATCGAATTTTGTTCTCTTGATATTTACTGCTTTGTGAAGTAATTTTGTGTGTTTTGTCGCATTTTGTGCATTTGAATAACGGCTACTGTCGCGCACTTCCATTGCGATGACTGCTGTTTTGTTTCAACCGTCATACCCGTACACCCACGTCTCGTTACCCGTAACGATGTTTCTGAGAAAATTTTTATCAAGATTGGCACGTTGAAGGAGGTCTTGAGACACAACAACACGTTGCTCTTTCTGCTCAGCAGTCAAGGGTCGTGGCACAAATATGGCTGACACACGACGCATCCCCAAATTCTCTCTGAGTATCGTGTGGCATGATCCTATCGAAATGTCCATTTCATCTGCGACTTCCATGACTGTCAGTCTACGGTTCCCTCGAATCATTTCACGAACACAAGCCACAGGTTCATCATTTCTTGAAGTGGAAGGTCGTCCCACCCTTGCATCGTCCTCCGTCGACGTTCGCCTTCCTTAAAGCGCTTGCGCCATTCAAAAGTGGTTATCCGACTTAAGGCGTCATTGCCAAATGCTGTGTTCAGCATGGCATGGGTTTCAGAAGCAGTCTTGCCCAGCTTAACGCAACATTTTGTGCACACACGTTGTCCTTCAACAGTATTCATTATTCAAATGCACAAAATGCGACAAAACACAAAATTACTTCACAAAACAGTAAATATCGAGAGAACAAAATACGATATCAACAAGCGGTAACCGTCTTTGGACACAGACTGAGTCACACTACAACATACATTACATGACGCGCATGCGTGTTATGTGATGCGCTCGCAGCATAACCAGTTCGGGAACTTTTTGAACACACCTCGTATGTAAGATGCATGTATTTGTAGTGAGGAATAGAGGAAGAAGCGTGTGTTTAAGAGCATGCTGGACTGCTCACAAGTTAGATGAGACACGGAAAAAGATCGGCTAAGGAGGACAGTGACATGAAAGACGGAAGTTCCAGCACTCCCTGTCTCGTACTTAACATCCCTCCTCGGAGTACTTCCCTGGTCGATTGGTATCTGCAATTTATCCGTTATTTTATTCCGTTTTACCCGAATAAAAAACTTACGTATATAAAAATTACTTTTATCTTATTTTTATGATAAAGAAAGTCGAAATTCATGAAAAAGTAATTAGTATTAAAGGTCAAATTATCAGAAACAACAAATTTTGTCGTTATTTTTATATTTAAAACCTAAAAAGTTCGATACATTTTTAAATTAAATTGTCTTCCATGAAACTGTGTACCAATAGGATTAATTAATTACACTGGTCAACACTCATTTTATTGCCAATCATATTAGAGTGATTTTGGGGTAACTTTGTGGTGCTGATTCCGAGTATGACA
This sequence comes from Bathynomus jamesi, assembly GCA_023014485.1. NCBI lineage: Eukaryota > Metazoa > Arthropoda > Malacostraca > Isopoda > Cirolanidae > Bathynomus > Bathynomus jamesi. The sequence goes on from JAJOZX010004147.1 coordinate 240,795, forward strand.
TCGGTTTTGCTAGATTTGCTCTAATTTATGAGATAATTGGTACCCCATTGAAACGCGTAAAAATGTAAAAAATTTAATGTTCAGGCGGAGCCTACTTACAAATCGCATTGAAATTGTCTCAAATCATACAAAAGTAAACACATGAAATACATAATGGCATTTTATTCGGTCTCACCATCTAGAATGTTCCGGTAGTTTCCCATATGCACGCGTTATGGTTACGTTTCCTATTAATTGAGGGTATTCATTATCTCAAGAACTAGAGCCAAATCGGAAAAACTACTTTCATTTTGGAATTCAGCAACCCCAAAATACCCTAAATTCGTACGAATTTCCTTGGCAACGAAAATTTTTTTTTTTTTTGTTGACCTGTGTTATTAGGAGGAAAAAAGAGCATTTTGCTCGTCCGATGGGATGAGACTGAAAAAGTTTGGGACCGTTACTCATTTCGTCGACAAAACTAAAACATCAACACTCTATAAAACTAACTTAACCTAATTTAACCTAACCTAACTTAGCGTAGCCGAACCTATCTTAACCTAACCTAACTTAATCTAACCTAATAATAACTTGTCATCAATAGACTGTCAAGCCGATGAGCTGTCGTAAGGCCGAAAGTTTGCGGACTGCTGAATTTCAAAAGGACTCGTTTTTCCTGTCAAAATGTTGAACTTACTTGAATTCCCTGATATAGCTCTTGTCGAGTTAGTTCCGGGGTGATTCCAAACAATTTAAATAGGTTGACTAAAGGCTCTATAATGGAGAGAGAGAGAGAGAGAGAGAGAGAGAGAGAGAGAGAGAGAGAGAGAGAGAGAGAGAGAATTAAAAAATTATTCAAAGAAATAAACAAATCGATCCAGAGTTAACATAATATGCAGAAACATATAATTAACTTTCCAAGATCAATAAGGTTTAATATCAATTTAAGAGCTATTGTTTTGTATCAAATTAAATAACATATGTATCATGGTGGAAAAAGGAACGTTCATTCACGTTAGTTTCTGAGTTTTAGCATTTTTCTTTATAATATAAATTTATTAAAAAAATAAGAGCAGTATAAGGCTGAAGCTTTGCGTAGTTAGTAGGCATATAGGCAGTGTTGGGCACTAAAGCGTTAATCCGATAACAGTTAATTAACGAAGTTAACTTTTTTTAACGGACTATTAACGGAAGTTAATTTCCATTTATCGTTATCGGACCAGTTAACTTCCGATAACTCGATATTTAGTCTGTTAAAGTCCGTTAACACGTTAACTGCGAGGAGTCATTCACGGAAGATCACCGCTCCGCGAATGAATTCAAACCGCCATAACTTCAGTCTGCTTCCAGATCTCGCAAGGGGAGGTTGTGCGCTTTTTATTGAAGGTAAGAAGGTTCTTTTAACGTTAGTAAAAGTCCTATAATATATATATATATATTAATACGTATGGAGATACGTATGGTAAAATGTACGGTTGAGAAAAATTAATTTATAGTAATGACTAATGAATAAGTATTTTTACACTGCGTTAGTAAATCTCTAAAAAAGTATATATAGTATGTAAAATTTGAATAATAGTTTTTATTCACTGATTGTAATATTGTCGTCGAATTAAATAACAATTGCGTATATTACATAGACAAAATATTTTATAGACAAAATAATTCATGGACAAAGTATTTTTATTTTATAGACTAAATAATTCATAGATAAAATATTTTATAGATAAAATAATTACATAGAGAAAAATTACTTCTATTGAAAATTCACAGAAAAAGGTTAAGTAAAATAAAATATTTTATATAACGTAATATTATATATTATATATTATAATATTATAATTAATATTATTTTGAATTAATTTTGCTATTTTGTTTGAATTAATATTTATTAGTTTAGTTACATATTTTATACGATGATATTTTACTTTTTTTAGGTTCTTCTGTATTATCGTCAACTAGACAGCGTTCAGTTCTCTCTTACCAAGCATTCTCTACAACTTTTAAACTTCAACCATGGAGCACCAAGAAGAAGTTCTCGACATTAAGCAAGTTATTAAGCAAAAAGTTGCAAAACTTGATAAAAATACAGTTAAATACCTATTTATTGTTGGATTTTGCATAAATAAACATTTTCTATGGGTTTTAAAGCTTTTTTCCTTGATTTTTTTAAATGTTAGTAAAGAAATAGTTATCGTTAACGGATTATCGTTAACTTCCGTTAACTTTGTAGTAAAATTATCGGATTATCGTTATCGGAGTTAAAAATTGGGTTAACGGATTATCGTTATCGAAGTTAACTTTTTGGTTAACGGTGCCCACCACTGCATATAGGCATGTACAAATCTTGAAAAAATTAGTGAAATTGAACAGTAAATAAAAAAAAGGCTTCCCATAAATATTGTTACAATAATAACACTGAGTTCCATAAGTCTGTCAATATTTGTACATGCTTTGTCGAATAAAGTACAGTATATAATTTATCTACATTGACTAAATATTACATCGCTTTGTTGGGTATATAACACACACACACACACACACACACACACACACACACACACACACACACATATTAATATAATATATATATATATATATATATATATATATATATATATATATATTATCGCTCATAAGTATTCGTACAGAGAAATTTTTCAGTTAGATTCGTCGTTGAATCAAATTGAACCTTATCTTATCTTTTGTACTATGCATACGATAGTTATGAAAAGTTTATCGTTCATTTGGAAAAAATTAACAAATAAAAAAATTAGTTTAACTCAAAATTATAATGAAAAACATCAAAGAATTTGAGGGAAATAAAATAAAGTGTTAAAATTTAAAAGTAAAGTTTTCGTACATTTATTTACAAAATTATTTAATACTGTGTGTGTCCACCTTTTGCTTGAATGACTTCACTGATTCATTTTGGGTATTTTTCTACAAGGTTTCGACATCTCTCAATAGAAATTTTAGCCTATTCTTATAAAGAAAAGTGTTGCAATTCATTCAGATTCGAAGGGTTTCTCTTGCGGACAGCTATTTTCAAATGAAGCCATAAATTCGGGATTAAATTGAGAGCTGGGCTTTGATTGGCCCACTCAAAAAGCTTGAAATTCTTTTGTTGAAGCTATTTCATGGTGCTCTTACTTTTAAGTTTTAGATCATTATCTTGTTGCAGTACCAATTATGACCCATTTGCAACTCCCGAACCGGAGGCAATACATTTTTTTTAACAAAATTTCCTGATATTTCTTCGAATTCAAGATTTCTTGGACCAGAAGCATCCCGAAAGAAGCAAATACCACCATCATGTTTAACCGTAGGAAGAGTTTATTTTTTCTCACATGAAGTATTTGATTTTCGCAAAACATACCGTTCATCGTTGTTCCTGAATAATTCAGTTTTGGTCTCGTTTGTCCAGAGAACTTTCTTCCAGAATACAAATCCCTCAATTTGATGATCTTTGGCGTTGGCGTACTTTAAACGAGCTTTGTGCGCTTTCCGTAGCAGAGGTTTTCTTCGTGCAACTCTTCAATGCAGAATATTCTTTCTCAATGTACGATGTACAGTAGAAGGATGGATATCGATCTTAATCTTAATCTTTGGCAAGTATAAAATATCACCTTTAGTCACTCGTGGATTCGCAGTAGCTATTCTTTCATTCCGTCTAGCTGTACGTTCTGAAATCTTGCAAGGCTGTCCACACTTTGATACAGTTTTGATTGTTCCAAAGCCTTTCCATTTCTTTATAGCTGTAGCAACCGTTGTTAATGGAATTCAGAGTTCTTCTCCTATTTTCCTATAACACTTTCAGACTCGTGTACAGCAGTATCAGATCTCTTAAGATCTGTAGACAGCGCTTTACAACGACGATCCATTGCTTACTAATGGCTTGTCTTGTACAGTCATCCGTCTTCCATGAAGATTCACAGAGAAAATTCTAGAATTCAGAATTGCCAACAGTCTTTAATCAATAAACAGCCAACTACTGATAAAATTTTTAAATTCTTCAAGCCTAAAGTGGACACACAAAGTATAAAATAATTTGTAAATAAATGTACGAAAACTTTTGCATTTTAACTTTTTTAATTTTCCTCAAATTCTTATGTTTTACATTATATGTTGGAGTTAAACTACCTATTTTTGTATTTGTTAAATTTTTCCAAACGAAGGTAAAGTTTTCATAACTATGCTATGCATGGTATAAAAGATAAGGGTGAATATAAATGAAATATTTCTCTATACAAATACTTATGAGCGCCACTGTGTATATATATGTATATATATATATACACAGTGTGTGTGTGTGTGTGTGTGTGTGTGTGTGTGTGTGTATATTGTAATTTTACCTCCCTCCTCGAAGAGTAATTTGTAGTGATCTGGATCAGTCTCGTCTTCAGATATGTTTAAGTTTTCCCACAGACTGTTATTGCCTATAGTTTCTAAAACTTCTAAAGATCCGTCTTCATTTTCTGGAGGGATGTTCCAGACGTCGATAATACTAACATTAAATGAAGAATTATCTGGAAGTTTAGCCGTATCATTAAGTGCATCTTTGGATGGAAATTTAATCGTAATATTGAGGTGGGTTTCATTAACCAGGAGAGAGACACTTTCATCAGTTGTCACTCCTCTAGTTTCATCGCTTGGCTTAGTTACTGAATCAGCTCCGATTTGCTCAGCATCATAGCTATCAGCTACATTTTTATTTTTTTCATTTTCTTTTATAAATTTAAAGTTTTTTTCTGTTGTCGCTCCTATAGTTTTATCGCTTAGCTTACTCGTTGGATTAGCTCCGATTTGCTCAGCGTCATGGCTATCAGCTACAATTTTATTTTTTTCATTTTCTTTGGTAAAATGAAAGTTATTTTCTGTTTCTTTCTTCACTACGTCCTTAGAGAAAAAGTTAGGACCAGCTTCATTCCCATCTTTTACTGAATCTGTCTCAATTATACGAGAAAAGAAAGATGTTAGTTTCGTAGGTTTTCCGTATTGCTTCTTGTGTTTTGATTTTGTGTTGCCTTTTTTATTATCTTTCCAAGAACTTAAAATGTCGTTTAGAGATTCTCCCCTTTGGATGTTGGACAGAATTTCGAGAAGAATCGACTCATCATTAATATTATTCACTAGCTTTTTCAGTGTTCTTTTCAACGCTCTTACTTTGAAGAACTGAGGAAGAAATACATGTGCATTAAATGAATAAAAACCATACAATGTTAGATTAATCAATTCTATTAACTTTTATCATTATATGTATATTTTAACGAAATAGTATTGGATTTAAGTAGTAAACGTGTTTTCCTTCCTCTGACTGGTCAGTCTTTGGAAGAAATGAAACGTGATCCCTAATTGGATAATTCATAATCCCTAATCCAACATGATATGAGTACACGTTAGTAAGAGATGTACAGGCCACGCCTCTGTAGGCGGAGACTTCTGTAAAAGTAACAAATAATTTTCAGACGTCATTACTTTACTATCCCGCAAGAATATAGAGTATATACCAGGGCTGCCAATGCTGGGGGGATGCCCCCAGATCTGGGGGTTTCACAATCTATCTGGGTTGCTGGGTTTTTATTTTGAAAATGGTTAGAAATCTGGGGTGTTTATATCCTAAATGTGTAAACAACTTAAAATAGCTCATTTAAATATTTAAAACGGCATATTTCCATATTAATAGTATATATTTACAATTTAAACTATTGCCTAAAAAAGCCATTAAAAGAATATGTTCCAAACATGTTTGAAACATGTATGGTATATGTTCCTAGTGGAACTCTGCATGCAAATAAGAAAAAGATTTCCTCTCAATGATGATGCAGTTATTGCTAAGTTAAATGTATTAGACCAAAAGATTGCCCATGATCCCAGTACATCTCCAACGTCAATTATTCCACTAGCTGTTCATTTTCCATCGATTAGGCCGGAATCAAAACTGAATGACCTTGATGATGAATGGAGGAGTTTTCGTCTTTCAGCAGATAAATTGCCCATTTCTACAGAAAACATTCCAGGATACTGGCATAAGTTAAAGACCATAAAGGATGGTCTTGATAAATCAAAATATTCAATGTTGTCTGAGTTCATGACAAATCTAACAATTTTGCCGCATTCGTCTGCATGTGTTGAACGGATATTTTCCCAAATGAATTGTGTAAAAAACAGAAACACAAATTCATTGAAATCTGAGACTGTCAGAGATAGGTTACTAACCAAACAATCTATTACTAGAAATAATATGGCATGCACAACGTGGGAACCGGACAAAGAATTAATCAGAGATTTGGAAGAGGGTGCAGTCAGTAAAAGATACCTAGACAGAATGAAATCACAAAGAGAACAAGGAATTAAGTACTCTTTCAGGAGGAATTAGTGAAGAGGACGACTTGTAATTATTCCAATTAATAGGGGTAAGCAAATAATTCATTTTACTATTTATAATTGTTTTTTTTTCAACTTTTATAACATGTTGTATCTGGGTTTTTTTATTTGATTCTGGGGCTTTTTGAGAGTCTGATCTGGGGATTTCCTCAAAATCTCATTGGCAGCCCTGGTATATACTGTTTCTTTCTTAGGAAGAAAGGTTCTGGAACTCTGCTATAAATTTCCTACTTTTGTTACCCCATACCATCTCACAACCATCCCAATCCAAAAAAGAGTGTCCCTCCTATTCCTAAAATTTTGTCACGTAACCAAAGGTAAATAAATAAATGAATCGGAATGAAAATCAAAACATGAAACTTCCTTCTGCATATTCAAAATAAAAGGTACCAGAACGCAGTTCCGGCGCGTTCCGCCGCGTTCCGCCAGGAAAAACTATATATATACACATGGGCGTCGCCAGAAGGGGACCACTTGCCCTCCCGTAGAATTTGTTGTAGGTATATATATATAATATATATATTATGCCGAAAATATATTTTGCAAATAAAAATAACCTTAAAAATTAGTAATCCTTAACTGTACGACAAGGTATTTAAATTTTTTGGCAGCACCAATTTTTGTTCTTGATTTAGGAAAGTGAAGCGAAACCTACGTTTGGCAGAGAATTGGTACTTAGTTTTCGGAACAGAATAGACAATTTATTAGAGCAATATTAAACTACACAAAACTAAAACCCACGAAGAGAGGGAAATTGGAACCGTCAGACTCAATTGATGAAGTTGATAGCAAGGAGGAGGTGAAGAAGGTCTTGCTTGCATCATAAAAGCTTAAATTAGTGTTTGTATTCTTGTTGATTTTTATATTAGTATATAACAATAACTTACAGTAAGTCATTGATCACTATAATTTAACTGTATTTAACAGATCTATAATAGTACATTAACTGTAGCCCGTAACTGATTAGCTACAGTCGTTAATAACATTACAGCCGTACATTTGTCGTCACTGGAAAGCTAATTTAATTCAATTAATTCTTGTTAATCATAATATAATACATCTATATCCCAGAAATAATGGATATACGAAAGTTTGAAAAAACGAAAATGAGAAAGTGATCGAAAGGAATGAGAAATCGGAAAGAAATCATCAAATTCAAAGCAGGTCCCAATGGTGTCAGCATTAGCATCGGCTGTAGATCAAGTCTCAAGCTCTACAGTACATCAGTACTAACTGTTCAACAAACGCCACATCATCATTTGGGTATTGGTGTCTCCGTTAGTCGGGCCAGGACTCTGATAGATAACATAAGATAGATCTGTTAACAGAAACATAGACTCCTGATCTTGAATATGATTTCAAGGCAGACATGACTTTGCATGATGAGCGTTCACAGAGACAAAGTCAATAAAAATAAGACCGAGTTTCTGGACAAGGTTGTAAAACGTTTGACAATGGTCCCAGGAGGATGCAATTCTTGTTTTCCGAAAAGGGCACCCTTTAGCAGTGTTGCCAACTCTTATTTTATAAAGTAGCAGTAAAATTAATAAAAAATAGCGAATTAAGAAAAATAGTAGCAGATTTTATAATATATATATATATATATATTATATATATATATATATATATATATATACACCAATGCTTTGGTATTGTCCCCCACTACTTCTTGAAGCCACTTTGAAAATTCCTGACAGTGTAGCCATTCTTTTTAAAAAATTTTGTCGTACTGACCCCACTTACTCATTTTAAGATATTACACACAAATTTATATCACTTGAAATACAAATTACGCACAGTTCACACAAATTTTTATACTCAGCAGAGGACAAGTTTGAAACTTGCCTTGTGCGTAATTTATGACGACGAACGTTACAAGTAGCCCAAACAGTAGCAGATAGCAGAAAATTTTATTTTTAGCAGGGGACTCTAAAAAGTAGCCCAATCTGCGAAAAGTAGCCCAAGTTGACAACACTGCCCTTTAGTAAAATTGTCTATTAAATAATATATATATATATATATATATATATAATATATATATATATATATATATATATATATATATATTAGTGTAAGTATTGGTACAGAAAAATATTTCACTTATATTCGTCCTTTTGTACCATGCACATTGCACACGATAGTTATGAAAAATTACCATTCGTTCGGAAAAATTTGAAAAATAAAAAATTAGTTTAATTTCAACATATAATGTAAAACATCAAAGAATTTGAGGAAATAAAAAAAATTTTAAATGCAAAAGTTTTCGTACATTTACTTACAAAATTATTTTATTCTTTGTGTATCCACATTTTGCTTGAATGACTTCTGTGATTCGGTTTGGGTATTTTTCTACAAGGTTTCGAAATCTCTCAGAAATTTTAGCACATTCTTCTAAAGAAAATTGTTGTAATTCATTCAGATTCGAAGGATTTCTCTTACGGACACCTGTTTTCAAAGCATGCCATAAATTCGGGATTAAATTGAGATCTGGGCTTTGACTGGGCCATTCAAGAAGCTTGAAATTCTTTTGTTGAAGCTATTTCATGGTGCTCTTACTTTTATGTTTTGGATCATTATCTTGTTGCAGTACCGAATTGCAACCCATTCCAAACTCGTGATCTGAAAGCAATGCATTTTCTTCCAAAATTTCCTGATATTTCTTCGAATTCAAGATTTCATTGATGACAAGCTTTCCTGGACCAGAAGCACTAAAGCAGCCCCAAAGAAGCAAACTATACCACCATGTTTAACCGTAGGAAGAATTTATTTCTTCCTCGAATGCCGTATTTGATTTTCGTCAAACATACCGTTTACGGTGTTCCGTAATTAATCAATTGTTCGTCAGAGAACTTTCTTTCAGAATGCAAATCCATCATCTTAATGATCCTTGGCGTACTTTAACGAGCTTATTTGTGCGCTTTCCGTAGTACAGGTTTTCGTGCAACTCTTCAATGCAGAACATTTTTTCTCAATGTACGACGTACATTAGAGGGATGGAAATCGATCCTAGAAAATCTTAATGTTGTCAAGTATCACCTGCAGTCCCTCGTGGATTCGCAGCAGCCCTTCTTTCAATCCGTCTAGCTGTACATTCTGAAGTCTTGCAAGGTCGTCCACACTCTCGTATGCAGCAATAACATCTCTTAAGTTCTGTAGACAGCTCTTTACCACGACAACCATCGCTTACTAGTGGCTTGTACAGTCATCCGTCTTCTATGAAGATTCACAGGGAAAATTCTAGAATTCAGAATTGCCAACAGTCTCTAATCAATAAACAGCCAACTACTGATAAAAATTCTAAATTCTTCAAGCCTAAAGTGGACACACAAAGTATAAAATAATTTTGTAAATAAATGTACGAAAACTTTTGCATTTTAACTTTTTTATTTTCCTCAAATTCTTTGATGTTTACATTATATGTTGGAGTTAAAGTAGTTTTTGTATTTGTTAAATTTTTCTAAACGAACGGTAAGGTTTTCATAACTGTTATGCGTGGTATGAAAGATAAGGACGAATATACGTAAGTGAAATATTTCTGTACGAATATGTATGAACGCCACTGTGTATATATAGTTACATGTACCCAAAAGTTTGCCACCCCGTGGAAAACATGTCGACGCCCACATATATAATATATATATAATTTTATATATATATAGAGAGAGGGGGGGGGCATAACGGAAATTCCTTTTCCTCGCCTCCTTCTCATGGCTTGAAGATGTAAACAAGGTAATAAAATCCAAACACATGGACAAGAATACACTCATAGAAAACGAAAATTTTACTTTGTTTCCCGAAAAATGCGCGCCAAACAACATACTACCGAGCGTCTATAAAAGCGTGAGTCCACGTTAATTCGTCCTCACTATTCGCTCTTCACTTTTACATCCCGCTTTCCAACCTTCATCACTGAAGCTCTGCTCCCACTCGACGGCGACCGCAAAACTCACTCGGCGTCATTCGTCCGGCCTTTGCTTCACTCAACATCCATCCATTCGACCTTCGAATCTTTACTTTCATTCAACAAGAATTTCTTTATTCAATCGGGCTCATAGGTTCTCCCTTTTTCATAGCCTATCTTCATCATCAAAACCCAGGTCTATAAGCCTCACATAGGCCACCAGCTCGCTTGGCCTACAGTGTTTTACTACATCGTGATAGGCTATTCGTATTACAATGCCTACAACTTCAACAAACTCTGCCTTCAATACCGTTCAATCCACTGAAATCCATGCATTTACGACCGCAATTAGGCTTACTTATTGTTGTCCTTATTGTTGTGTGTTAAATATGTATATTTTATTACCTTAATTATTGTTTCTTGTCACCACTGTATCATTTAACTCTTATCCTGTGTAAAATTACTCCTTATTATCAATAATCATTCATTCATATAATGTACAGTTCTTTACAATAATTGTTTATCACTGCAAATAAGTAATTCATTTATTTTGTTAATTAAACCAAACTACAAAGCCCTTTTTGTCTCCTTTATTCCTTTATTAAATATTGTTTATTTGGTCGAAAGACCAAATTGGTGACCCCCGTAGACATTTCATCTTTAACCCAATCACTTTATTATAATGGGCCTACCGACAACAGGCTAATATATATATACTGCAACCATCGTCGAATATATTTAGTCTTAATTTTGTTTGTCCTTTAACTTAAAGTAAACATAACTCTAACAACATATTGAAAAATCCAAACCTTATATTTATTCATTAATACATTCTTCTCAAATTGTCTTCCAATGAGCTCTGTTGGGATTAGCCCATAGTGTTTTGGGGTGGATATTACTGGAACCCATCTTGAAGAGATCTTCAGACTGGTGTCGAGCGTAATATGGAACAGGGGAGCAGCATTGAATTTCAGTATTTCCACCATAGCCTTTGTTAAGTTCCAAGACTCTTTCTCGAAAGGTCTACTCACAAAAAACTCCTTCAAAGAGTTCAGGATTGTTATAGCTGAAGTAAAGAGTCTATTAATAGTGTCCTTTATTAGTATTATCATTAGTTTCAGTATAGTTTTATAGAACAAGTGAAAGCTTTTAGATATTATACAGTAACATGATATCTGTATCCTTTAGTATTATGCCATATTAGCACATACTTTAAGGGTTGATAAATTAAGGGGTAAAAGAGCGAATTTGCGTAACTGAAGAAAAAGAAGAAAGAAATCTGCTATAATAGGTAGTGGCAGCTGATGTTGGCATGAGATTCAATACCTGCGTGAGACTCGTTTGTATAAACCCTATACTGGGTACAGTTGCCCATATATGTAATGTTCCTCGCCTCACAGTAGGGATGGGCGTAATTGATTACGTCGATTACTTTAAAAATTCCCCACTAATCGATTACTTTCGCCACTAATCGATTAGTCAACCGATTACTCCTAGATGATGGAGCAAAAATAGCAGTCGCTGAGCAGTGCAACAGTGTTGCCTCTCTTAAAAATGGAAAATGAGTTAAATTCCAAACATTTATAAAAAGCATACTCGAAGTAATCGATTACACTCATCCCTAGCAGTCATAGTGGGGGCAAAAAGTAATCGATTACAAATAAAAATTACTGATGTCTGAAAAGTAACTAAAAGTATAAAGTATAAATTACTTATCTGCATTAATTATATTATAAGAGTAATTAATCCAGAAGTAATTTCTACTTTATACTTTTAGTTACTTTTCAGACATCAGTCATTTTTATTTGTAATTGATTACCTTTTTCCCACCACTACCTCACAGGCGACTCCGTACATGTGGCAACGCCGCAGTGATAGTGAAGGTACTCCAACTGGGGAAGGTGGTGTGGAGGGGGGACAACCGAGTCCAACAACATATAACACAACATATCTAAACGACAATTGAATATGCATTCATTGACATACAGGTAATTATGATATATTGTAATTAGTGATGTAGGTCACATCCGCATCCGCATCCGCATCCGCGGAACATCCGCACATTTTCTCGCATCCGCGTCCGCATCCGCACTTTGGACTGCGGATGTCGTGCGGATGTGGACCGTTGAGATAAAACGTCATTAATAAGCGGAAATTATCAAATTCTACTATATTAATAGAACTAGTTCATTGTGCGCAAAAGTGATGCAAGCGACAAGACGAGAGGCTGTTCTTGTATGAAGTTACTCTCTTGCAACCTACTTAGATCCACGTTACAAAGCTAAGTTATTTTCACCTAGTACATTAGAACGAGTTAAATCATCACTTGGCAAAGCAGTTGAAGAGCTTCAATCTCTTGAATCTGTCGCTTCGCCACCCACCAAAAGAATAAAAGTTTCAGTGACAGAACCAACACCTTCAACAAGCAAATCTATCACAGAATCTGTCTCTCAGTTTCTTGAGTCAAGCAGCAATGACGAGACCTACGCGATGTCAAAAGATGTAGTAAAAATGATCGAGAGCTATCACCAAGAAAAACGCCGGGCTGCATGTGACAATCCTATTAGTTGGTGGAAAAATACGCAGAATATCTATCCATACTTGAGTAAACTTGCAAGGAAACATTTAGCCTGTCCTCCAACAAACGTACCAAGCGAGAGATTATTTAGCAGTGCTGGATTAATATATGATGAAAAGAGAAACAGACTGGCAGCAGAAAAGGCAGAAAAGTTAATGTTCCTTAAGCATAACCTTCCTATAATTAAGTTTGAACATTAAACGATGAACATCTTAGTTTACTTTATTTTAATTACTCATTTATAAATATGCCTAATAAAACTTTAAACTTAATATAAATAGTTATCAAGCTAATTAAAGATCTCTTTCTATAAGGGTGGAGGTTGGGGAAAGAGGTCGGTGGGGGTGCATTTGAGTTGGGTTCACGTCCCGCATCCTGGTAACGCAATTATGGTTTCTAATTGTGGCTAAAACTCAACAAAATATAACGAATTTATTTGCAGACGAATTCACTAATTGATTTCTATATTAGTTAGATGCTTGATATTATTTTATATGTTCAGAGAAAAGTACAGCAATTATTGTACAATTAATCAATTATACTACATTATAGCTACAGCTCTCTCTATATAATAACTTATTATATACGTTAAACACAACAAATCTCGAATATATCCTAAAAAATAACGAAAATGTAGACATCCGCATCCGCATCCGCATCCGCGGATGTTGAAATCAAACATCCACATCCGCATCCGCATCCGCGGATGTGAAAAAAATGACATCCGCTACATCACTAATTGTAATGTCTCTGTTCATAAAGATAAACAATATGATCGTATACAGCGTTGAACTCCACGTAGTTTACTAGTCCTATACAGTAATAAGGTTCCATTATGATTACTGCAAGTCTATATGAACAGCTACCACAATACAACATTTTATATACTAGTGAATTTGAACCAAAAATAGACATTACACAACCAATTACAATTACATTACAAAAGTTTATAATATTTAGAGATTAGCTAGTCAAGAAAATGTAAATTTATGGGCAACTTAACTTATTATGCTTTGCCATTTTTGTGAATGTAAAATATTTTTATGTAATTACACTTTGAAATGAGTATAAATTATCATAGTGTATTTTGATGTTCAATTTTCTGTAAATATAGATTTTGTTTTGTAATGAAAATTTTAAAATTTCAAATAATCAGTAAGAGAACCGGCTAAATTTGGTCGATGCCAATGCCCAAAAAATGTCCGATTCTGCCAATGACGATGAATCAGTACACCACTAGTTTTTATTGATTTTCATAATCTTGAGGGCCAGGTTCTTTAGTGGTAAATATACCATTCAGTTTGATGTAATAACATGTCATAGATTTAATGACTCACACATGTTGTTTATAACCTCATGTAATCGCAAGTTTCTTTAAAAATATCTTATTTGTTAAACTTTAATACAAAAAATGTCTCATCTTCTAATTTTTTTTACAGATAAGATAGTATAGTGGCTCCAAATAAAGAAATTTTATACAAGAATACTGTAGGTTGAAAATTATTGTTCTCCATAAAGAAGGAAACACTCAAAGACAAATAGTTGCTAAAGCTGGAGTATCATTGTCTATTGTTTCCAAAACACTCTCACCACTCACAAACTGGGGATGTGAAGAACGAAACAGGTTGAGGATGGAAGCGAAAAACATCTAAAAAGGATGATGAGCATATGATGATGATGAGCAATAGGGCGGAGTGAAAAACTCATTTTTCGAATTTTCAAATTGGCTAGTGTGGAAAATGTGTGGAGTAGTGAGGAAATAAGCTGGTATAAATTTAAAATCATAACATTAATATCTTCAGGTGCCACAATGACCTTCAATATTGAAAAAAATTGAAAAAAGCAGATTTTAACCAATAATTACAGAAGAGTCCACGATGCACAATAGACAAGAATTTATTCACACTTGTATAAAAATAGCTCAGTCAACCTTTTAAAAAAGTTTCTATTCTCTAAAAACAGTTTTCTATAGTCAGCTCACTCAGCTGTCACGTGAGTACCTCGGTTCAGTGTAGCTGTCGCTCTCGTAGCAGGTGGGTGTTCTGTTGTTGGCGTTACTCAGATAGTCTAAACTATATTTCTTATATATTTTGCATTTCTGTATTGTGTTGCCCTAAGTTTGCCATGTACTATTAACTGAAATTAAAATTAACGTATAATTGATATTAGCTCTTTCTTTTTCAGATTTGTATACTTTCAAAATGTCTCGAGTTTGTGCAAAATCAACCAGGGCCTCAACTGAGTGCCCCATGTTTGGTATGGGGGAAGATTTGTGGCACAGGAATCTTCCTACATACGAAGGAGTTTTTAAATATTACTTGTTTGTAAGAAACGATTTGAAACAGAATACTAATAAAGATCCTTCAATATCTCAAATATTAGAACAAGTTGTTGATAAATTGAAAACAATTTGGGAAAGTGCTTCCGTCCCAATTCTGTCAGACAGGCGAATTGAAACAATGTTCAGAAGCTACCACGAAAAGTATCGTGTCATTATGAAGCCATACCAAAGCAGAAAAAATTCTGAAGCTTACAAAGCAAAGATTGATATGTTCAAAAAAGAAGCACACACGAAACTTTTTGACATTGCAGCGTGCAAGTGCAAAGTACTAACACAATGTTCTTGTCCCAAAGAAAAAACGGTTCCAAAGGAAGAAGTGACGTTCCTCTTAGATCAAAGGAGTGAAAGAAAACTGTTTATTGATAGAGTAGATATTACACTCTCAAAGAAAAAAGCATCTACGTTGCTAAGAAAGCAAAAAGAAGCTGTGAGGCTCACCAAAGAATCTTCACAGGAGAAATTGCAGGATACAAATGTTGAATTATCATCATCGACATCAAATAGTGAAAGTGAATCTGGCGAAATATCAGACGATACATTTCCAGAGCCAGTTAGCTCGAAGAGAAAGCTCGAACAACCTGAAGAACAATTATTCAAGAAAAGGAAAACTACAAATCTACCTTCAGTGGCTACTGCTTGTGACAGGACTGCAGTTTCAGATCGAGCTGCAGCATTCATTGTTAGTGCAGTATTGCAAGATATTGGAGAAGTTTCTATTGACAATACATCTGAAGTAGTGGATAGGAGTAAAATCAGAAGAGAAAGACAAAAGAAGAGATCAGAAATTATGAAAGATCAAAATCAGGTCCCAATCAGAGGAATCTATTTTGATGGTCGAAAAGATTCTACACTCTTCCAAGAAAAAAAAAGAGTCCAAAGTATATCAGAAGAAGGTAACAGAAGAACATATCACTTTAGTGAGAGAACCTGGTTCAGATTATTTGGGCCATTATTCTGTGAATTCTGGATCAGCTGAAGAAATATGTAAAGGAATGTTTGAGTATATTGGAAATAATGACATGAACCTGGAAAACCTTGTTGCCATTGGATGCGATGGTGCAGCAGTCAACACTGGAGAAAAGGGAGGCGTTATAAGGCTTATAGAATTGAAGCTGAAGAAGCCAGTTCAACATTTAGTGTGCCAGCTCCATGCCAATGAATTGCCATTACGCCATTTAGTTGCAAAGCTGGATGGAAAAACATCTGGCCCCCGCGGATTCACCGGTCCTATTGGCAGGGAATTAGAGAACTGTGAGAGTCTTCCTATTGTCGAGTTTGAAAGGATTGATGCTGAGGAACCAACTGTAGACTGTGAAGATCTTAGCACCGACCAAAAATATCTAATTGATATTCATCAGGCCATAACAAAGGGATATTGCTCTCCAGATCTTGCTCATCGTAGTCCAGGCAAAATGGCACATTCACGATGGCTGACTACAGCAAATCGTTTGCTTCGTCTATACGTTTCAACTGTAAGTCCATCTGAGAACCTCATGAACATTGCTTCTTTTATAATGAAGGTCTACATCCCAATGTGGTTTTCTATTAAGCAAAGTACGTCTTTTGTCAATGGCTCAAAACATGTTTTCAAAACTATTGAACTAACAAGAACACTGAATGACGAAGTAAAGGATATTGTAAACCCTGTCATACAAAGAAATGCATTTTTTGCAAATCCAGAAAATATTCTAGCATCAATGATTCATGATGACCGCAGCGCCATAAGAGAATTAGCGTGGAGGCGAATAAAGAAAGCAAGGCAAACAAACAAGGAAAAAGTTGTGAGGCGTTTCACAGTACCTGTTATTCAATTTGAAGCTACTGATTATACTGATTTAATTAATTGGCAAAAATGCATTGTCACTGAACCACCTGTGACAAGACACCTGACAGAAAATGAGATTGAAGAATTCATAGAAAACAAGAGTACCCCTCCATTCGAGAAATTCCCTTGTCATACACAAGTAGTAGAAAGAATGGTAAAATTAGTGACTGAAGCATCATCAAAAGTATTTGGATTGAACGCGCGAGATGGCTTCATAAGATCAACACTTCAATCACGTAAAAAAATGCCATCATTCGAAAGTAAAGCTGAATATAGTTTAAATAAAACGTTAATAGAAAAAAACATGCGCAAGGATGGGTGGTTGGGAGGGCATGGGTGGAGCTCGACACGCAGCCACCTCCTCGTGGTGAATTCTGGATTATTTAGATCATTAATCAAAAGAACATTGATCTAAATAAACTAAGAGCTGCGTAATTCAGTAACTATTTTGGTAATTGGAACACTTAATATATAATAATAACAAGTAAGTTTCAGTTATTGTACTAATGCAGAATATAAGAAAATCATTATATTTCACTTTTTTCGACGGCTTTGTGGCACCTGAAGATATAATTTCGCAGGACTAATATTTATGCACAGTCATTATCTATAGCACCCACATATTATCCGCACTAGCCATATTTGAATTTCGAAAAAAGGTTTAAAAACCTCATTTTCGATCCGCCCTAATGAGCAAGCGTAATAGAAAGAAAACTGGTGGGTGGGGAAAGGGGAATGAGGGAGTGTGGAGGTTGGTTGTGTAATATCTATTTTTGGTTCAAATTCACTAGTATATAAAAAGTTGTATTGTGGGAGCTGTTCATATAGACTTGCAGTAATTATCATATAATGGAACCTTATCTCTACTAATAATTGTGACAGTCGAACTGCCTACGAACTTTCTTTCTTTGTTTCTTATGGCCGGCCAAACCACTGGCCAGATTTGGATGAGACTTGGGGGATAGAGGTAACTGAGGCCAGGAAAGAACATAGGCGTCAGCTTCCGAGGTCATCTGAGGCCGCTGGAGGACTCTGTATTCCGGAATGGTTGAAAGATAGACATCATAGACACGTCTTAAAAGAGTGACATAAAATGGGCGGAGCTCTAACATATATATATATATATATATATATATATATATATATATATATATATATATATATATATATATAAGAACATAGCTATGTGGTGTCGGCCTCTGAGGTCATATATATATATATATATATATATATATATATATATATATATCGAAACCTACGGTAAAATTATTGAATGCCCGGTTAGGTCAACTGTACGCCCTTGACGATTGGTTAGGTTAAGTCGTGATATTTTCGTTAAAACTAACGACTTAACTTAACCAATCGTCAAGGGCGTACAATTAACCTAACCAGGCATTCAATTACCCTAACCTGGTATTCAATTACTCTAATCAGGCATTCAGTTGACCTAACTGGGCATTCAATTAACCTAACCGGGCATATATATATATTTTTTTTTAACTGCAAACAACACACAGTATAATTAATGTAAAGAACGACGCTTGTGTAGAAGAGTGTTCCGCACAAGATGAGGAGGGAGAACGAGCAAATGAAAAATGAGGTACCTCCCAGGAATCGAACCAGGGATCATCCAATTGCCGGTCGGATATATTAACCACTACACCAAGGACCCCGGTTAGTCAGTACTCGTAATTCTCCTACATACGAGCGGAATTAAATGCCCTGAGGGGGCACCTACGCATGCCATACATATGTACATTTTAACTGCAAACAACACAGTATAATTAATAGTTGTTCTCACAACTTTCCATTGGAACCCATCTAGCAGGGACCCCCTACCTAAAGTAGGTGGGTTCATTTCAAGAAAGAGCTCAAAGATAGGGCCTCTCGCCCGTGATACCGAGCTTTTTCTCGAGTTTTCGATTTTTGGACTCCTGAGCCGAAGTGGCCGTCAACTTCCGCGCGCGTCCTTCCTCGTTCGCCTGATTCTGTCGAGTCGACGCGGTGCGAAAGCCAAACGACCTACTATTACTACGGGGAGGACCGGAGGGGCGTGGGGAAGCGATGCTATTTGCGCATTCGGAACCCGAGGAGGGCTCAGAGAGAGAGGGGTCGATTGCTTTAGCGGCGGAGGAATTTCTATATTTCTCATATCTCTCCGTCTCGCCTCGCCTCTCCTCTCTCGTCTCGAGCACCCTCGGGCAGGACAACTCGGCCGCAATCCTTTTCTCACCCGGAGAAAACTTGCCACCACCCTCTCATTTGCTCGCTCTCGAGGGCGGAAGGCGTCGGGGAAGGGGCCGAGTGGTCCTTGCTTCCTTATAGTTGTTCTCACAACTTTCCATTGGGACCCATCTAGCGAGGACCCCCTACCTAAAGTAGGTAGGTTCATTTCGAGAAAAAGCTCAAAGATAGGGCCTCTCGCCCGTGATACCGAGCTTTTTCTCGAGTTTTCGATTTTTGGACTGCCGAGCCGAAGTGGCCGTCAACTTCCGCGCGCGCCGAAGCCGAACGTCATATATGTAATTCATTCCACTAACTCGGCTTTGACACGGGTTGGTCAACAGCAGCCGGAGGCGCGCGGGGAAGCCAAGCGATTTGCGCCTCCGGAGCCCGAGGAGGCCTGAGAGAGAGGGATCGATTGACTTAGCGGCGGAGACATTTCTATATTTCTTATATCTCTCCGTCTCGCCTCTCCTCCTCTCTCGTCTCGAGCACCCTCGGGAAAGACAACTCGGCCGCAATCCGTTTCTCACCCGGAGCGACTTGCCACCACCCTCTCATTTGCTCGCTCTCGAGGGCGGAAGGCGTCGGGGAAGGGGCCGAGTGGTTCTTTACATTAATTATACTGTGTGTTGTTTGCAGTTAAAATGTATATATGTACGGCATGCGAAGGTGCCCCCTCAGTGCATTTGATTCCGCTCGTATGTAGGAGAATTACGAGTACTGACTAATCGGGGTCCTTGGTGTAGTGGTTAACATATCCGACCGGCAATTGGATGATCCTGGGTTCGATTCCTGGGAGGTACCTCATTTTTCATTTGCTCGTTCTCCCTCCTCATCTTGTGCGGAACACTTCTACGCTGTTCATGATCATATTAATTGTTTATCTTTACAAACACAGACATTACATTATAATTACCTGCATGTCAATGAATGCACATTCAATTGTCCTTTAGATATACAGTATATGTCTGTGTTATATGTTGTTGGACTCGGTTGTCCCCCTTCACCCAACCTTACCCCCAGTTGGGGTACCTTGACTATCACTGTGGCGTTGCCACATGTACGGAGTCGTCTGTGAGGCGAGGAACAATACATATGCGGGCAACTGTATATGTATCATCATGTCTTTTTTCTGACCCAATACTTCTCTTCATCATCAATACCTAGGGTTGCCAGGTCCCCGGTTTTGGGCCGGAGTCTCCGGAAATTGAGCTTTGTAAAAATGTCATTAAAAGTAGAATTTGCCTCTTTTCTTACAGATTTTTGGCAAGATAATTATTATTCTAAAAAATGAGGAAGTTTATAGTATATATCGGTTTAGCTACATAAACAAATAATGATGAGCTTTGTAGGTAAAATCTCCAGATTTGGAAACCATTTGATCTGGCAACCCTATGACAATACCTGACCAAAGCCTATATATATTTAGTCAGGCCACGCTTGTACAAAATTTGATGCACGTTTGTTAAATCGTAAAAAAAACCAGTTTTGTAAGAAAATTTACAAAATAACACAACCATAATTTTTTTTAGCTTCATCGAAGCCAGCTAGTCGAACTTTGTGAAGCTGCACGTAAAATCTAATGTAACTTCACAAATCATGATACACTGACTTTGGATGTGAAGCTCAAAATTTTGATTACTGTATTACTTTATACATTTACTGACCTACTGACTTTTTCTCTGTTTAATAAATGTGTGTGAAATTTTGTACAAACCGTGGTCTGACTAGATAGAGGTAGTCTTTTATTAGCAGAGATATAAAAAAAAATCGGAGCAAGTGTAGTTTACGTCCCTCTGACGCAAAAGGGGGACACAAACTACACTAGGTCAAAGTTGGGGAACGTAAACTACATTAGGATCTTTAGGAGACATTTTTTAAATGAATCCATCAAATAAAATGTTAAAATTAACAAATATATTACGACTTAACCTAACCAATCGTCAATTTATATATATATATATATATATATATATATATTTTGACGATTGGTTATGTTAAGTCGTAATATTTTCGTTAGTTTTAACGTTTTATTTGATTAGGTATACGCGGACAAAGTTGGGGAACGCAAACTACACTAGGATAATGTAGGGGAACGTAAACTACACTAGGATAATGTAGGGGAACGTAAACTACACTAGGATAATGTAGGGGAACGTAACCCACACTAGGCACCACAGGGGGATGTAAACTACACTTGCTCCGTAAAATCTTTTAATTAAAATTAAAACATGTAAACCCGGACACGAAATCTGGATCGCCTGAAGATCAGGGCCCCCAACCTACTTTAGTTAGCCTTATAAGGCTAACTAACGAAAATATCACGACTTAACCTAACCAATCGTCAAGGGCGTACAGTTGACCTAACGATTGGTTAAGTTAAGTCGTGATATTTTCGTTAGTTGGCCTTATAAGGCTAACTAACGAAGTCTGGGGGCCTTGATCTTCAGGTGATCCCGAAATCTTTTGTAATTTGCATAAAAAAATATTTGTATACGATTTTAATTTCCATTATGTTTTCTTAAAATATTTGAAGCCTTTACTTTCTAAGACTTAATCCATAAACAGTTTGTGTCCTAAAGATTATATATATTCTTACCAGGTTCATAGCCATCATTTTCAATTTTTTCGATATTCATACAAGAATCATAAAGATGTTTCAAGTCGGAGTAAGCTTTTGTTTTGTAAAAATAGTCTCCAATTTTCCTTCTTCCTGTCACCAAATCTGAGTAAACGAAAATTACATTAATTTCATTACATAAAAGGCACTAAATTCTCTGCAAAACTACTATTCACTGTACATAAGTAAATGTAGAATATAGTTTCTTCAATATTCTGTGCTCAAAGCTAATAATTAATCAGTGACAATAAGCTCCGCACAGTATTGCTATGGCTATGAAAGACATCATTTATAATAACTATGGCTTACCAATTTCAATCTTACCAGCTTCGGCCTTACTGTATTGCGCGGACCTTTTCCAGTTTGTGTACCGTTTTTCATATAATTTATTTTTGAGGATATTTTTGTTAAAACTAACGAAAATATCACGACCTAACCTAACCAATTATCAAGAGCGTACAGTTGATCTATTAGTAAATAGTAAATACTATTCCAGAAACAAACAATGTTATAATTAATAATAATAGATCAACTGTACGCCCTTGATAATTGGTTAGGTTAAGTCGTGATATTTTCGTTAGTTTTAACAAAAATATTCTCAAAAATAAATTATATGAAAAACGGTACACAAACTGGAAAAGGTCCCTAAATTCTCTGCAAAACTACTATTCACTGTACATAAGTAAATGTAGAATATACAGGGTGGGCCGTAAGTTTCCATACATAGGAAAATTTAAATTATGGTCTTCACGTGCGTCGGTATTTGGATCAGCAGTTTCCGGATGCTTGGATTGGTCGGCGTGGTCCTGTGGAGTGGCCTCCCAGATCCCCAGATCTCACCCCCCTTGATTTCTATCTTTGGGGGCACTTGAAGGCCATGGTGTATCAGGAAAAGATACGAGACATAAATCATCTAAAGGAACGTATCACCAACGCCATTACAAGCATAACGTCAACTGTGCTAATGCGTGTTCATCAACAGTGGGGAACACGTATTGAAATGTGTTTTCAAAACAATGGCAACCATGTAGAGCATATTATATAAATAAAAATGGTTGTCCATAAAAAAATGTTTATTTTTCCTATGTATGGAAACTTACGGCCCACCCTGTAGTTTCTTCAATATTCTGTGCTCAAAGCTAATAATCAGGTGACAATAAGCTCCGCCCAGTATTGCTATGGCTATGAAAGACATCATTTATAATAACTATGGCTTACCGATTTCAGTCTTACCAGCTTGGGCCTTACTGTATTGCGCAAAATATGTATCTAACTACAAATGTGTATAAATAGAGGATATTTACAGAATTAACTGTAAACATAGACTATACACTGTACAGTGAGTCCCAGAAAGATGCATACTCACTTTTGTACTCTACCATATAAATGCATGTTGTCTCTCAGTGTTTAGACGCATTTCGTTCGAAAGCCCGCAAATGGCATGCTGCTGACGCCATGTGGCTTCAGTGTGTAATCAAAATTGTGAACGTGAGGTTATCATTTGATTAGCACAAGAAGATACCGAAGTGGTACTGGAAATTTGAGAATGTTACATAGGTAGAATGTGCATGGAAATACAAATATGGATTACTACCATCAACCCGTCTCAAGTCGCACGATTGAGAAATAATTCGAGGCCGAAGGCACATTGAAAGACGTCTGTAAAAGGCACTCTGGAAGGCCACGCATGTCGCGGGGTGAAGAGAACATTGAAGCTGTTAGCCGTATTCGAACGCTCATCACCTAAATACACACGATAGTGTGTTCATATGTTCATCGACATGATTTTGTGGTCAGACGAGGTGGGCTTTAAGTTGAATGGAACTATGAATTGACGCAATTGTACACATTACGTACGTCTTCATGTGGAAAAGGATGTAAACCTCTCAGGGGTCACAGTGCAGACTGGTATCTCTCCCCGCGGTTTTATCGGGTCATTTTTCTTCAGTGATACCGTGAAAAGTGACTGGTACCTCAGTCCTGACAAGCAGCGTTGTGCCACTATGTATGATAATGAACGAGTGTTCATCCTGCAAGATGGCACTCTCCTGCATTCTTATTGTGATATACGAGTATTTATGGGTGACCACTTTCCTAGGCGATCAATAGGACGACGCAGGCCATTGGAATACCCACCACACTCTCCACGTCTTACACCCCTACATTTTTTCCTGTGGGATGTATTGAAGAACGCGGTGTACGCTAAAGACCCTGGAATCATCCAAGAATTCCACCAGAGAATTACTGATACACGCACCAATGCACCGTCATCCCGTGGAAATAATGTGCCACTGTTGTGTGTGTCTCTGTTGTCAGACGCTTCAATGCCTACGTGCATACCAATGGTAGACAATGTAAACACCTACTATGTAGCATCATTGGTATGCTGTTGCGCTGCAAGGTACTGCCATTTGCCTGCTTTCGAACACGTCTAAACACTGAAAGAACACATGCTTTTGTATGGTAGCGTAGGAAAGCGTAAATGCATTTTTCTGTACACCCTGAATACATAAAAATAAATTTATCTACAATATAGAAAAAAAATTAAAAGGAACTTTTACTTCATATACTATATATATATATATATTTAACACAGTATAATTCCTACTAATACAATAAACTTGTACTATTTCATAACAGTGTAATTAAGAGGACTACACACACACTACAAAGTATCGTTTTCATAGCTGTCGTAATAACAGATCCGTTAATAAAACGTGAAGTACTGCCATTATAAGGACCTCCTCCTCCTCCTTTTACCTTCTAGTACTGTATCAATAGCAGCAGGCATTTCATTCAAGTTGGATGCGTAGAGGAGGTTTTCATCATTTATTTCATGGGCATTTTTCTCTTGCCATCCACCGCAAGCAAATCTAGACACGTGGGTATAAAAAATTATAATTCAGACTGAGTAAATATTAGACGATTCATAAAGTAAATTGAAATATTCTTCAGAAATATGAGTTAAAGTGGAACAAGGCTTTTCAAACATGGTTCGCGTCGATCTGGGTAGTGTAGATACATCCTTTTTGGTAGAAAATGGAGGATTGCTGTATTTATATTATTAACACAAGCAGAGCCTTCGGCTTCCTGCCCAACGGGCGGGGCTTATGCTTCGCAAACTCGCCTACAGCGCGCGAGGGCACGTTAGGGTTACCCCTTTGGGGGGAGGTCATTCTCCATCTCCCCCCCAAAACCCCTCACTCCCCCCTTATGCAACTTGGGGGGCTAACCCCCACCCCCCTTTGTTTTATTGGCTGAAGCATTGTGGATCATTTTTTTTATTTAAACAGGAAATGGAAGGAATTGTAGATGTTTTTTTAATCGTTTAAGGATAAGTTCAGAACATTTAAAAGTGTCTTACTTGAAAAAATCATCGCAAGGATCAACATTTCGATCCAGTTTGGATAGAATTTGTGACGAGATGTGAATGCACTCCTCACTGAGACAGAACTGGCTCCTCTGATCGCATCCCACTTCCAACGGAACGGTCTGGAATTAATAAGGTGCGTTATTATAACTTGTTTCTATAATTCAACATCACAATACTCATATACGTTCATAAAGACTACTCATAAAATTGTGACTGAAGCTTGATTTTTTTAATGAATGTTCTTTATGTTCACAAATGCGACGTGAAGACACTGAGATCGGAAGTTTGAGCCCTGATGATGCTGGTAATAATACTACTGCCCATTTTAGAGCGACGAGCCGCATTAGTTAATTGGGCGCCGTAACAGTTCCTAGCCCTCTCCTGAATGATTACTGATATTATTATGTCCACAGATCAATAAAGGATTCGTATTTTTCGATTTCATCATACCCATCTCTGCGTCATTATATCAAGAAGACTCATAATTTCAGTCTTTAATCAGAACACCCCTAGTAAGTAAGATTAAAAGCAATTCAGGCTCCAAAAAAGCCAATTTTTGGAGCTATTGAAGAATAGGGACCCCAGCCTTCTTTAGTTAGCTTTATAAGGCTAACTAACGAAAATATCATGACCTAACCCCACGCTTCTCAAATTAGGGGTCGCGACCCCTCAGGGGGTCGCGTAAATATTATTGGGGGTCGCAGAAACATTTGAAAATATTATTTTTTTCATAAATATACAGTGTTAGTACCTACTGCTTTTATGACTGAGTGAAGGGTCGCGAAAAAATTTGTCTGATCCAAAGGGGTCGCAAGTGAAAAAAGTTTGAGAAGCCCTGACCTAACCTAACCAATTGTCAAGGGCGTACAGTTAGCCTAACGATTGGTTAGGTTAGGTCGTGATATTTTCGTTAGTTAGCCTTATAAGCCTAACTAAAGAAGGCTGGGGTCCCTATTCTTCAATAGCTCCCAATTTTTTAAATTGTTAATGAAGAGCTAGGGAGACCTTAAATTATAATATTTTTGTTAAATCAGATTGGTAAGAAGGTCGTATATGCTTAGAGTTTACAAAAATTTCAATAAAGTACTTCAAAGTACTTTTTTTACAAGGCCTGGAAGCGCCACTGCGCATGGCGTATGAAGTGCCGCAGGTGGGGAAACTTGCCAAGTTGGGGGGGGGGGGAGGAGACGCTGGTCTACCAGGATGCCTGTATGAATGGGTGTGTGCGCTTTACTTTCTCCTTTTTCCCCTTTTCACTAACTTCTGTACTTTACATCCAGTTGTTTTCTTCCTTCTCACCCCAAATCCTTGAGAAATGAGATTTTGATAATGTATGCATATTTATTTTATGTAAGAAGGAGGGGCCAAGGGGAAGAGACGACAAAGTTTTTCAGTCCCAATTATACAATTTTAAATTAAAAATGAACTGCGGGAGAATAATAATGAGTGAAAGGGGCAGAAACATGCACAGCGGCTCAGGTCAACTGATGCGACCCATTGCTCTAACACCTATATTATTATATTATTATTACCATCATCATCGGGATTCAAACCCCCGACCTCAGTGTCTTCAGTAGTATACTTGCAAAAATGCAGACGGAAAATTTTGGCACGATAACGTCACGCGGTCCTCACGTCCATTTATGAGGTGTATTTGAGGGAGGTAGGTTAGGTTAGGCCAAGGGAAGAGACACTTCATGAACGTTTAGGAGCTATATTTCAGGGTAGCGTAGCCCATGGAAGATGCCATAGCCGGAGGAGACCACGCACCCACGCACGCCTACAAACCCACGTCGAACCCACACATGCCCGCCCACCGCGTCCTATCCATGCCTGCACTCCGTCCCACTCAGGTAGGGCGGGTCATACTATGCATTTTTTTAAAATCAATGGAGAGGGGTGTTCAAATGACATATTTTGGTGTATAGAACACAATTCTGAAGAAAATATTTAATTCTGATAACCCTAACCTACATCATTTTGCAGTTGATTATTATTAAATTGTTGATTATTTTACTATTGTAGTTACCCCAGAATATGTCTTCTCACGTTTTCTATCATGGCTGCTCACGTTATCTCTCAGAGAGCATTGTTCTAACTAATTCATATAAACACATATAATGTAATTCATATAATAATAATAATATTTAAATACTCAAATAAAAAGGTGTGCCATTCCACTTAATTGTAATTATCATACAGTTTGGTATATGAAATATTTTGACGGTTTTCTGGAATCAGGCAGTGAAGTTTTCTCTTGGGAAGGGCAAACTTGATGCCAAAGAGAGGTTAATTGTCAAGTTAGACAAGTTCTTTGATATTTTGACTTGCAAGTGTCAGATTACCAGTTGTGAGGGGGGAGGCTGTGAGGGCTGTGTTATCCAAGCCCACATTAACTGTTCCTGCAGCAGAGAAAAAAAGATTCCTGTGAAAGATCTTGCCTACATCAAGGGACAGAAAGAGAAGGTTGGAAGTAAGGAACCCCACCAAATAGGGGGTCCTGATCTACCAGAGCACAAGAGACAGGTGAGGACATTGAAAAGGCAGTGGATGGAAAGGAAGGCAGAGAAAAGGAGAAGGAGCAAGGAGGAAAGTGCTGCAGTAGCAAAGAAGGCAGTTAGGAAGGATGTTAAGAGATTTTTGGCAGATGGTGATGAGGATCTGGAATTGGAGAGAAGTGGTGATGAAGATGAGTTTGTTCCTGAAGTTGAGCTCTTCCCTCAAACTGACCCTGAGCCAGCAGCTTCGGCAAAGGTACAGAAAAACTATGGTGAGATTCAAAACATTGCCCTTGCTAGTGTAAGGTATGGCATAGGGCTGAGGCCAACTGCAGCGATAGCAACAGCAGCTCTGATTGACGCAGGAATCATCACAGAAGACAATACAAGTAAAGTGATTGATAAGAGCAAGGTCACAGGAGAAGTTGATGAGAGAGCTGGGGGAACAGTTCGAGAAGAAGTGCAGGGAGGAGGGGGGGATCTCCTGCATCCTCTTTGATGGGCGGATTGACCTGACCAATGTGATGATGGAAGCTGAGGGCAGTGACCAATCTTTTCCCGCAAAGATCAAGGAAGAACACTATAGTGTTGTTAGTGAGCCTGGCAGCTACTATCTGTTCCACTTTACCCCAGAGAAAGCAACTAAAGAGGAGTCACATGCGGAGAAGATTGCTAAGGTCCTGTTTGCCTGGCTGAAAGAGAGGGGTTATGATAAGACCTTGTTGGCCATTGGAGGAGACTCAACAAATGTCAACACTGGTGTGAAAGCTGGAGTAATGCGGAAGCTGGAGCTGCACCTGGGGAGAAAGCTGGTCTGGTTGGTGTGCAACCTGCACACTGTTGAACTTCCCCTGCGCCATCTCATTGTTGACCTTGATGGCCCTACTCTGTCAGACAAAAAATTATCCGGGCCAATAGGAAAGCTCCTTGATTCTGCTACAGACTTTGATATCAATCCAAACTTCACCCGAATCTCTGTTGGCCCTCCACTGATCAAGCTTCCTGACAAGGTCATTCAAGATCTCTCAACTGATCAATACTATGGCTATAAAATTGTCTGTGCAGTCAGGGATGGAGTACTTCCTGCAGGGCTGGCTCTGTTAGAGATAGGACCAGTAAACCACAGCCGCTGGCTCACCACAGCGAACAGACTTCTCAGGCTCTGGGTGTCAAAGCACGGACTTAAAGGAAAGAACCTGAAGATTCTGCAATTCATTGTGGAATTCATCATTGGAGTGTATTACCCATGTTGGTTCAACGTGAAGGTCAAGCACTCCTGGATCGAAGGGCCTAGGCACATCCTCTTTCAGCTGGACTGCCTCAGTCCCAGAGAAAGGAGGTGCTGGATATTGTGATGCCAACTGTGAGAAGATCTGCTTGGTATGCCCACAGTGAAGTCATCCTCCAAACACTACTCTGCTCTGAGGATCAGAAGGAGAGGATTGAAGGGGTGGAGAGAATCCTGGCCATCAGGGGAGAGGGGGACCCGGACACTCAGCTGGGGACTCCTCTGTTAGGAGCAGAAGGACACCTGACATCAATTGTGATGCTTCCAGCATCGGTGACTTGATCAGCTGGTCAGAAGGTGTGTCAGAGCCACCTCTCACCTGCTCTCTAAGCACCTCAGAGGTGAAAAACTTCATCAACACCCCCATGGAGGTGTGCAACTGGCCTTGCCACACACAAAGCATTGAGAGGGTTGTTAAAATGGTGACTGAGGCTTCTGCTAAGTACTTCTCACAGGAAAAGAGGGATGGAGGGATCAGGGCTCAGGAGACCAGCAGGAAGCTGATGTCCAAGTCTGAGTCAAAGCAGGATTTGTGCAACCTGGCAAAGTTCAAGATGTCAGGAGAATGATCTTTGTAATTATATCCAGTGATATACATGCAGTTCACCTATTAATAAATATATGTAAAGTTGATTTGGCCTTGTCAATATAAATGATTTACCTTATATCTTTTAATATATTATAAAGGGGTTCAAAAGGGTAAAATTGGCAATTTAGAAATACAAAATGATGTAGGTTAGAGTTATCCTATCCAAAAAATAAGCTCATATTTGAATTCCCCATGTAAAAACACATAATTTAGACACCCCTGATGGTAGGATTTCCTTCAGATTCATGTTGTCACCTGAGTACGACCCGCCCTACGGCGTCCCAGTCGCATGACATCGTTTTCAGAGCGTTTACGGACACGCTCCTTAAAGATGAAGCGTTGGTTTGTTTGTTCATACAGAGAACAACGTTCTCATGCATCACTCTTCTGATATATATATGGTAATTCCCTCCATCATCAATTTTAAACGAGTCAACGGCTCGAACATGGGCTGATTATTAGGATGGGTTGAAAAAATTTAATTTAATGAAACATGCTGAAAAAGATGCCCGAGTAGTCACTGATTAAGGAATAAGTCATACCTTTTAGAAATATTAATTTCGGTGCTGGCAACTATGAAAAAAAATAAATTGTGAACAAAGGCCACAAAAGATCCTTTTTAGCATGTTTCCTTAAATAAACTTTTCGCCTCACAGGTATGAGGATCTCAACAATAAACTCAATTAATGCCAATGTCTATCAAAAAACCATTAATAAACATTGTGTTTGCTTATTTTAAAATGTAGGACCTATATGTGTTTCACCTATCATGGGTATTTGTGTGCCTACATGTGTATTTGTGACCTATCATTTGTTTGACCTATCATGTGTTTTCTGGTTCAGCATTTTATTTTCTTTTGTTTCAGATTAATAGCATAGCTTACAATGGCCCCTTCTGGTATAACAAGAGAAAAAGTGAAGCATTCTGTTTTCGGAACGCCAGCAGAGCTTCCTGGCAGCCAACTACCAGCTTGTGAGGATGTGTTCAAAGCTTATCATAAACATAAGCTCATTACCGCAACATTTAGCACTCAGAAATACGCTGAAATTATCGCGGAAGAAGTGAATGATATATACAATATATCCGTGCTTCCATTCCAACAATCGACTTCAAAAGCATAGTAATTAAGGTAAAGAGATTACTTGAGAAGGGACAAGAACTTAAAAAAATATTCCATGAGTAAAAGATCTTCCAGCACTTATCAAAGTAAATATGATTCCTTCAGAAATTTATTTGACATATGTTGCTGCAAGTGTTATGCCTCCGGTTCTCGTAAAAGAAGTGAGTGTAAATGGGCTAAGGCGGAGAAAATCCTGAATGATGAATGGGAGTTCTGGATTGATCGACATACTGAACGAAAAATGATTATAGGTAAGTTGGACAAAGTGAAAACTTCAAAACTACAACAAATGGAAAGCAGAAAGCGTAAAAGACAATTCTTTAAAGTTAAACAAAAGAGTTTTGTTCAGGAAATGCAGTTGAATCCTTGTGATATTGGTGAGATCAGCTCTGAAAGTGAAAAAGGTCACCAAAATGAAGATTTCGAATTGAGCGAGTACGAGTTAGATACAGAAGCTAGCACTTCTGAAAATCGACACCAATGTCCAAAATTATGCAAGGCAGTTGATCGATGCAAAATAAGCAACCGTGATGCTTGCTTAATTGCTAATGCTGTCTTAAAAGATCTTAATCTATCTGAAAATACTACGATTGATCCCAGTAAACTACGTCGTCAGAGAACTTTGTGGAGAAGCATAGAAAGAAAGAAGCATGAAAAACAGAATAAAGGAATAGTTTGCCTTGGATTTGATGGAAAAATTGATAAAACTCTTTCAAAAGTGGGAGAATGCCAGCGGACTTTGAATGAAGACCACTATGTGTTAGTTTCATTTCCAGGAAACGAATATATTGACCATGTTGCTCCTGAAATTGGAAGGGCAAGTGATATTGTTAAAGAAATTATATCAGTAATTACTGACACCAACTCTGCATCGACTTTAAAAGTGATAAGCGAGTCGCCAGAATTGCGTATGTATAAACTCATAGTTACAAACAATATGCAAATTGTATTTCCTAACACTGCTATCGCATTGCGCATTTACCTTTGTCTCATGATCTCGAACTGTTCTGGTGAGCTATCTTTCTCTAAACTTCGGCGCATAAAGAATGAGTTTCGCTCATGTATTGCTCAGAAGCGGTTGAATATGCTCACTTTGCTCAGCGTGGAACACGAGCTTCTACGTGACATTGATCTGCCGTCGCTTATTAATGATTTTGCTCATCTCAAGTCCCGTAAGCATGATGTCTACAAGGCCTCTGTTAAGAAACATGCCGGATCTGAATCTGATTCTTAAATGGAAGCACGCATCTTATTATCCAGCATTACAGTAAACGTGCAGACTTTGGCTAACTTTTAACTAAATAGCTTCTTTTTCATATATTCTGTCTTGTTAACAGTTCACATGTAGATGTTTTGAACAATAAAGTGTATCCAGACCTAATGGCCGACCTACATTTTCATTTTTCCTAACCACACGCCCATGTTCGTAACTGAGGCAAGGGGCCCGGTTACGAATGTGCCGCGGGCCCCGCGCAACCTTAATCCGGCCATGTGACCAGGAGGTGGGCGATTACAAATCAACTGATGGTGGGTAACATTTGTGTAAAGTATTATTTCAATCGCTTCACTTATTCAAGAGTTATGGAGCGAAAAACATTCTGATCCGTGCTGTAACCTTGACCTTGAAAGAATGACCCTGGGATTGGGCGATGACAAATCATCTGGGAATAAGTAACAATTGTGCAAAGTATCAACCCAATCCTCTCATTTGTTCAGAAGATATGGAGTGGACAAATGTTGGAATTCTTCATTGTGGGAGTACCAATATAGGAGCTCGATGGCTTCAATTCGTTATATACGAATATACTGTAGGCTGATGCGCTATCCAGTAATTTATAGAGATCAGGTGTGCGTGTCCCAGACACATACAAAAAGATTGCCGGGCTAGGTTAGGTAATGTACACAATAATAATTACACCTATAATCCACGCCCAGGTTCGAACACAAAACAAAGAGGTGCTCCAAGGGAATTCGAAGGAACTTCTTCGAACCCTTCTATGACACCAGAGGTACAACCTCAGAATAATTATGGTAAGCTCGAACAGAACCTCAAAAACTAGTACGCCACGTTAGCCAACCAAACAGATCGTCCCCTCTTCTGAAAACCGCATACCCGCTGTAAAACTGCGCATAAATGACAGAGTGTACGTAGTGTTTATCGACTCAGGAAGTTCAGTTAGTCTAATTAAGTCCGATTTGGCTAACCATTTGATGTCAAAATTTAACCTTAAACTTAAACAGTATAATTCGATTGTAACAAGTGTTTCAGGGAAGCCTATTGGAATTTATGACATTTTAACTTTAAAAATTAGTGTGAAAGGGTAATTTATTTTACAGATTTATCGTAGCGGATATAAACTCATTTCCGTATAGTTTTTTATGATAACTGGTACCGACTTCCTGAATCGAGTAAATTCTAGTATTTGTTTCACGAAAAATGGAGGCCAACTAATATTTGGTGGGTGTAAATATTTCGGATCACCTAATAAGGATCAGGGCCCCCAGCTTCACTTACCAAATGATATCTTCGTTAAAACTAACGAAAATATCACGACTTAACCTAACCAATCGTCAAGGGTGTACAGTTGACCTAACCGGGCATTCAATTTAATTTATTATTATATTTGGTACTGTAAATCAAAAAACAAGAATACATGAGGGCCCTGATCTTCGGGTGATCCAGTATTTCTTTTGTAGTGTAACTGAGAATAGTAATTTTAATTCATTCGTAGAAAATAATCACCATTTAAAAGATTATTCTAGTTTTAAGGTAAAATTGACTTACAAAAAGTTAGCAATTCCGGCGAATAGTGGTGCAGTATATTTTGGGAAACTTAACGTGGCTAATTCTACCTATACTGATTTTATTGATGTAAATAATGAAAATACGGTAGACAAATTAGGATTAAGGATTGCCACTGCTGTCGTGAGACCCGACAAGGGCCTAGTTCCCATCTCAGTGGTAAATTGTTTAAATAAAGACGTAATTTTAACTAATAACGACATAATTGGAGAGTTACAGGCTTACAGCCCGTGGTAAAAGAGGCTGAGAACGAACCCGATTTCGAACAACGGAATTTCAAAATTACTTATCACATTTAGAAACTGATCAGAGATACAAATTAGTAAAACCTTTACGTCAAAACCGAGAGTTTTTCCTCGCGGGGTCACCTGATAGTCCTAATGAAAAATCTGGTGCACTAAATTGATACCAGTGATCACCCCCGAATTAGAACCACACAGTGTAGACGACCACAGTCAACAAAAGACGCGATCGAAGAACAAATAAAATTGTGTTAGATCAAGCCGTTATCGAACCTTACAAAAGTCCTTGGCAGAGTCCTGTGTTATTAGTTAACAAACCCGACGGTAGTTGGCGCTTTTGCGTTGATTATCACAATTTAAATAAAAATAACACGAAAAGAACAATTCCCGATTCCGCGTATTGATGAGACCCTCGATGCATTAGGGGGTAGTGCATTCTTTACTACTTTAGATGCCAAATCGGATTATTGGCAAATTATGATTGACGAAAAAGACCGCAATAAGACCGCATTCATGATCTCATTCGGTGCTTATCGTTTCTCCCGTATGCCATTCGGACTGACATCGGTTCCGTTTTGTTTTCAACGTGTTGTTAGCGACCTGTTGATTGGGACATTTGGAAAGTATGCTTTGGCATATGTCGGTGACGTAGTAGTTTATTCCAGAACTTTTGAGAATACCTGGATCACTTCGCGAAAATACTTGGTTTAGTGCAGGAAGCGGAATTAAAATTAAAATGTAAGAATATGGTAGAGCAATTGTTTCAGGGCACAGATATTTATAATATAATTCTATTTAAAAGCAGAAATCGGTGGAGGCACTGAACAGCTTGTCGGTTTGTCTGTAACTCCAGCTTGAATGGATGGATGTACAGACATACAGTAAGTGAGGAAGTGGATAAGTGAGAAATAGCCAGACAGGAGGAATTCCTAGTGGGTACTAGGAAAAATTGCAAGCTGGCACATATACAAAGTTCCAGAGGCAAGGGCATTGGAGGCTTCTCTGGAGTATCAGCAAGTAGAACAATCTGTTTCAATTGTTGGTTGCCCAATAAAGAAGAACTAATTTATCTGGAAACTAGCACAAAGGCTTGATATACAAAAAATAAGGTTTATTCATTCAGAAAAAGAGTTTCTGATACATAAAGTGTTAAACAAACGTGAATGGACAATACTTACAACTGATGTTAATATTGGTATAGCCTGCATGATGATGAGGGCCCAATAGTGTGTGCCAGTAATTATGGTAATGGACCCAAGTTATATGGAGTATTGCAGTTTAATGCGGAAGGTTAATCAATTGTAGTCCGCAAAATTATTTCATGAGTCTGAGTAAATTTATTGAGAATTGTGTATATACCTAAACTGGGTATAACTGCAGGAATACTATTGTTAAGTAAGTTAAGTTAAGTATTGAGCTCTAGTTAATAAATTGTAGATACTAATCATTAAGATTTTCCACTGCAACAAATTGGTTCATTATGTGCCAACTAATTGAGAGTTGAATTTGAATGTGGGAGCGTAATCAAGTCATATGGAAATCATTCCCAAAATGAAGGTAAAATATTGGCAAGCTGATGTAACATTCAATCTTCTTAGTATTAAGGCTGTTCTGTTATATAAAATTATTTTATTTGGGTGTTATTAGCTGGGGGTAGCATTGGGGAATCGTATAAGCTTTATAGGATCACAATTCTAGTTGTTTGAAGCAGCAGAGTTATAAATCTGTGACACTCCTAAAGGTTCCAATTTTAATTTACCCCGATTTTCAGAAACTATTCTCGATTCACACGGACGCTTCTAATTACGCAAATTGGGGCGTATTAACTGTTGGAATGAAAAAAACCTGTTTCGTATTTTTCTTGGAAGTTACACGAGGCCCAGGTGAATTATACAGTAATGGAGAACGAGGCCTAAGCCATTATTAAATCCATCAAACACTCTTCCAATTATGTACATGAACGTCATTTCGCGATAGTCACCGATCATGCCTCACGTAAATCGTAAGATAGGCGGCAGCCATACACTCGTGGGAGGTTCCAGAGAAAATGCTTGTATGTCACTTCCTGAAGTTAGGAGTCTGCTTAGAGAGTTAAAGAATGTTTTTGCTGCAGCAGTAGATGACCTATGGAATAAGCACTTAAAATATGACAGCGACGTGGTGAGTCTCCATATCTCATTGCTCTACTCATCCATACTTACTCATAGTTATATTCCTGTTGAGTTTATGATCATATAACTTATATCTTGCCCCTTCTCAAAAATAAAAATGGGGTGGGTAATCTATCCAGCATTCTATCTACTTACTTTTCAAAATTACGAGATAAACTTTTGTTACGCCTTTTAAATCTTTATTTCTGGGCATCTCCAAATCAATTTGGTTTTACAAGGTCCCTTTCATCCGATCTGTCTATCTATGTATTGAAGGAAATTGTATCTAAATATACTGCCAGTAATTAAACCATTTATAGTTGTTTCTTGGATATAAACGAGGCATATGATAGAATGATCTACAATGTTTTATTTAAAAACTAGAGGGCAGGAAAGACTATGTACAATGTACATATAAAATTTATTGAAATTTTGGTATAGTCACCAATTTTTTACGGTTAGGTTGTGTAATTACCCAAGCAATCGCTTGGGTAATTGGTAACCATGTCTTCTAAGCTATGGAATTCAGAGGCTCCACTGAACTTCGACATTGCTATTTTTCATTCAGTGTATTTCTCTTGGTAGCACTTGAATATATATATATTACATTATATGCTGGAGTTGAAGTACCTTTTTTATTTGTTTAATTACTCCAAACGAACGGTAAACTTTTCATAACTATCCTATGCATGGTACAAAAGATAAGGACGAATATAACTGAATGTTTTCTTTGTACAAATACTTATGAGCGCCACTATATATATATATATATATATATATAAGCAAAGAACCACAGCGAAAAGGAAAAGGAAACACGAAATCCGAGCGCTTTCGTGATATATTCACATCTTCAGGGACAAGAAAGAAATAGACAGAATTTACCAAGTAATGAGTTAAATAATACTCAAGCGAAAAAAATTCCCCAATAGGCAACTCAATTTAAAAAACAACAATAAACAATCTAAAGATTTTTTCCCCAATAGATAACTTAATCTAAAGGCTACTAAATTAATGAATACATAAAAACTATTTAAAGGAAATTAGTCATTAACATGTACACAAAAAATTATAACAGTTTATTAGGATATATTTAATTAAAACAGGCAATTAAGTGGCAAGAATCTAAGGAAACAAAGACATGGTGCAATCGTTTTTAATCGCATTCAGAATTTAGATGTAATTAAGAATTCATTGATTAAAAAAACCCTTTAAGTGAACAGGGTTGTGTATATAAAATTCCATGCACAATATGTAATTCAATATGTATTCAATAATTTAGTAGGCTTTAGATTAAGTTATCTATTAGGGGAAAAATATTTAGATTGTTTTATTGTTGTTTTTAAATTGAGTTGCCTATTGGGGAATTTTTTTCGCTTGTGTATTATTCAACTCATTTACTTGGTAAATTCTGTCTATTTCTTTCTTGTCCCTGAAGATGTGAATATATCACGAAAGCGCTCGGATTTCGTGTTTCCTTTTCCCTGTGGTTCTTTGCTTATTAAAAAGATCATGTGCTGTTCTGTGATTTTATTGCATATATATAAAAATGTATTTGTGTGTATGTAGCAAACAACACACAGTATAATTAATGTAAAGAACGACGCTTGTGTAGAAGAGCGTTCCGTACAAGATGATGAGGGAGAACGAACAAATGAAAAATGAGGTACCACCCGGGAATCGAACCCGGGATCATCCGATTGCATATATATATAAAAATGTATTTGTGTGTATGTAGCAAAACAAACACAGTATAATTAATGTAAAGAACGACGCTTGTGTAGAAGAGCGTTCCGTACAAGATGAGGAGGGAGAACGAACAAATGAAAAATGAGGTACCACCCAGGAATCGAACCCGGGATCATCCGATTGCCGGTCAGATATGCTATCCACTACACCATGGACCTCGATCAATCAGAAGTCGTGTTTGCAGTTAAAATGTATATATGTACGGCATGCGAAGGTGCCCCTCAGGCATTGGTTTTCTGCTCGTATGTAGGAGAATTACGACTTCTGATTGATCGCGGTCCATAGTGTAGTGGATAGCATATCTGACCGGCAATCGGATGATCCCGGTTCGATTCCCGGGTGGTATCTCATTTTTCATTTGTTCGTTCTCCCTCCTCATCTTGTGTGGAACGCTCTTCTACACAAGCGTCGTTCTTTACATTAATTATACTGTGTGTTGTTTGCAGTTAAATTATACACACAGTGTATATATATCAGGAGAAAACTGATGCAAGAGAGCGTTGTTCCTTGCATGAACAAACAAACCACCGCTTCAACTTTAAGAGCGGGTCCATAAACACTCTGAAAACGATATCGTCGGATAAGACGCGGCGGTCTGGCGCGCGTGGGTTCGACGTGGGCGTGTGGGCGTCCGGACGCGTGCGTGCGTGGTCGCGTGGGCCCCTCCAGCTACGGCATCCCCCAGGGGTTACTCCACCCTCAAATATAGCTCATAAACGTTCATGACGTCTCCCCTTAGCTTAATCTAATCTACCCCCTTCAAATACACTTCATAAACGGACGTGAAAACGGCGTGACGTCATCATGGTAAATTTTTCCGTCTGCATTTTTTCTAGTATACTACTACTTCACTTCGCTTAATTATAGGGAAACTGTTACGCAGTGAGCTACGGACGCAGGTAAATTTAAATGTGTGATTTGGTACTATTAGTGATTACAAATACATACATGGAGAGTTCAAAATACCACATGTATGTAGGAGCGGCTGCTATTGCCAAATGCTATCAGACAGACTGCGAGATGTAGCAGAAAATAAATTAATGTATTTTTTTTTCATGTCGAAGGAGGAGCCAAGGGCAAGCGAAAAACCGTCCCTCTATAGATAGATAGATAGATAGATAGAACCTTTATTAATAATAATAATAAAATAAATACGTTTTTTCAATTTACAATGACATGAATAATTGTGAAGCTCGACTATTTATTTTATTTAATTTGGCCCTTAAGCTTTAGGCTTTACTGGGCTCTTATTAAAAATAAGCAGCTAGTTGTTATTAATTAATAATAATAAATAAATAAATAAGTAAATAAGTATTATTAATGGTTAAAACATGTATTACGATATTAAACAATATTAGTGGACATTAATCCTAGATTTTTTGTTAGTATGCCATTATTAATCGGGATTTCAACTTGGTTTTAAACAAATTTACATTCACAATATTTTTTATATCGGCATGCAAGTCATTCTATAGTTTCAATCCAATGAAAATGGGTAGTTTCTGAGATGAAGACACTCTAAATTGAGGTATAACAAGCTTTGATCTATTTCAGGTCTGATACGAGTGGATTTTTTGATGAGTTACAAAATATCTATTTACCCATTGCAAATTAATGATTTTGTTTTTACACTCGTAAATAAAAATAAAATGTGCCAGTTTGGTTATATCGTTTAGCTTTAGTAGGTTTAGCTCTTTAAATAATGCACTAGAGTGATCAAGGAAATCAGCATCAGATAATAACCTTATTGCTCGTTTTTGGATGACAAAGATACCATTTAATGCGTTCGTTGTAAGCGGAGTTTCCCCAAACAAGGGTGCAGTATGTTATATGTATGTGTAAAATGCGTGTATGTGTAGCGAAGAGTAGAGGGAGAAGTGTGTTTGAGAGCATGCTGGGCTGCTCACAGGGTAGATGAGACACGGTAAAAGATCAGCTAAAGAGTACAGTGACAGGAGAAACGGAAGTTCCAGCACTCCCTGTCTCCTGCCTAACGTCCTCCCCGGAGTACTTCCGTGGTCGATTGGTGTCTACAATCTCCTCCTATGTTCTGTGTTTGAAATGAAATGCATTAATCCTTAAATACTAGAATAAGTGACTCGTATTTTTTGGTGGGTTGGGAGGTATGAACGAGTGCAAAATAATTACTTACTTGAATTTCCTTATGAAATTTACACGAGGTTCAAATAAACTTAAAGCCTGCTAGCAGGCAGCAAAATCGAAAATTTAGTAACAGCCGATTATTTAAAGTACCCAATTTTGATGCAAGTAGCCCAATCTGACAGCATTACACATTTTAAGTACCACTTATGGATCAAACAGCCACTTCTTTTCAACCATTTAGGGCAGTGGTCAGCAACTGGCGGGACTCTGACCAGATCCGGCCCGTCGACTTGGCTCATCTGTGCTCGCAATTTTATTTTTAATTTAGAAAAATGACTGGTCAGGATTTTAAAAATTTGACAGGTCTTTCCTTTTTCTTTAATGTAATCATACAGTGATTGTGCTCTGCCTGTCATATATCATGATTTTGGGTAAAACCCCAACAGACAAACAACATGCAAACGACTCAATAGTTATGTAAAACTTTATCTACTTTAATAAGAATTAAAGGAAATTAATAATATTTGGGATTGTTTAACCTCCTTCGTAACTGCAAAGATCATGTGACGGAGTGGACCTACAGTTTCACGTGGGCTCCGAGCCACGGGTCACTACATCATCTGAACACAGAGGACGGTCTCCCATCCAGCTACTGAACAAACCCAACTTCGCTTAACATCGCTGATCTAACGAAAGGTGATGTTGCGATGTGGCCACGATATACTGTACATCTTCGGAAAAAAGTTCGCCTAGAAACAAAATTTCTAAAAAAAAAAAAAAAACTAATGAGTAATAAATAATTGGATAAAAAATATTACTGTGAGCAACAAGTAATAAAATATCCAAAGAAATCAGATTACCAGTTAGTAATTTTTATGCTTTCTATAATTTCTTTTCCTTGGCGAACTTTTTTTTTAACTGCGCGTAGCCCTAAGATCCCCGGGTAATTCTTAAGTCTAAATGGGCTCGAGGGCTATCTAAATGAAGTGTATTGTATAATAATAAGAAGGGCAACGTCGCGACATTTTTCCGTCGATTAGCGGTGTTGTAGTTGCATCGGGGACCGTCCTCCGCGCCCAGATGTAGCGACCCGTGGCTCGGATCCCACGTAATGCTCGTAAGTTCTCTCCGTCCATGGGCGCAAATCCCTATGGGACAAGGGGGTACATGTACCCCCCACTATTTGAGAACTATTAGGAACTTTTAGTAGGCTAACGGTATTCCAAAGTAATAATAGAAATTATAATACATGAATAAATATTTTTATTTATTATTATTATATTATATATATTATTATATTGTATTATTATATTGTATTATTATATTATATTGTATTATTATATTATACATATACTAAAAATCCATTAATTTTTATATCCAAATGTACCCCATTCAGCATTTTTTATAACGATTTGAAATCGCCCATATCACCGGCATATGGCCTTTGCTATTACGAAGATGGTTGAACAAACTCCCAGAAAACACATACTGTTGAATAAAACTAAAAACTGGAGCTCACATCGAAAGAGTATGAAACAATCAAATAAAACCATGACCAAGATACAAATATAAAACAAGAAAATTAATATGAAATTAAATATTAATTCGTTCAATAAACACTGAAGTTGTATTTGTGCTGTACACTCTACAGGTATACCCCGCATAACACGGATTCGTTCAACGCTGATTCGCCATAACGCTGATAAAACTTTGACGCCATTCCCCGAACAGCGATGTTTCAGATGCGCTCTTGCACGTTTTTGTAGTAAACATTTTTGACAAAAAATGTATTTTTTAACGTTGAATAGAACAAAGTTAATTTTAAAAATAGCGCGATTTTAAAAAAATGTAGGAACTATCAACATATTTTTTCCAAAATTAAAGGGGTTAATTTTTAACTCAAAATTTAACATACAGTATACAATGGTAAATATTGTTTGCAGTTGTTTCACAGTTAAAACTAGTTCATTTTCACGAAAAAAGACACTTTTTTCAGATTTTTCTTTATCATTGACATCTGAGAACGTAACACTTTATTTCGCATTAATTACATTCCCCGATCAACGCTGATTCACATAACACGGTACTTTCCGGGAACGAATTAACCGCGTTAATCGGGGTATTGCTGTATTACGCGTAATGTGAAAATTTCTAATATCAACATTAGGCAACTATCCACATTACGCTTAACATATATAGTGTACACCAGTCTTCCATCTTAATTAAAGGGAAATCAAAATAAAGAGAATTAAATTAGTTACGCATAAAATCTTATAAAATAAAAATGACCGTTTTCTCTTACACTTGAATATAAATTAAATGCGACAACATCGCATTTTAATGTAGTTAAACTAATTATCAAATGTTTATAATTATAGGGAAATTAGGTCCTTTTATCTTATGGTTGGAAAGTTTTTGGAGGTCCGGTGCTCGTGTCTCCTAAAAACTGAGACGATGAAAAACGGAAACGAAATCTGGGTAGGCCGAACAATGTCAATCTATATACAACGTCGAAATGTATAATGTCGATACAAAAAAGTTAGTTTAAATTAGGTCAAATTAGGTTTGGTTAGTCTGGGTAGGTTAGATCAGTCATTTTCAGTGAAAATCTGAAGTGTAGTTTGAAATGTGAAATCCATATACTTGCATAAGGTCGAACGTCGACATTATGAAATTCGATTTTATTCATGTATAACGCTTCCAATCTTAATTAACAACACTTAAATCGTACAAAAAGGATTATCTAATGAGAGAGACCAAAAGTAAAAAGAAATGAAAATGGGAAACATGTAAGAAATATCGATGTTAAGGAATGTGTTTTTTGCACAACACACACACACACACACACACACACACACCTAGAAAACATGTTCTCTCATGAAAAATTAAAAAAGCAAAAAAAAAAACCAAGAAAAAAGTGTACAAGTTCGTCAGTGATATTAAATATTAAGTAATTTTAAATTACTCACATTTTCCACCAAAAATCTGGTCTCAGTGTCCACAGTTCTGGTGAGGGGTGTTGATCTGACATGGTGGTGATGACCGATGAAACCCACCCACAGAATTATAAAAGCCAAATCCATCTTTTACGCGCCTCAAAAAAGTAAATAACGAGACCGAGATGGTTGTTTTGTTATGAAAAACAGTTGCAACACACTGTAGTGTACAAGTAGTGTGAAATAAAAATATTTTTATTGTTATTAAAAATGTTTTTTATTAGAAATTTTAGGGAATGTGCTGATCATAAATTCAATTCAGCATTCGATAAATATTCAACACGTTTTTCTAAATATACAGGGTGTATATATCTGGTGGAAACGCAGATTTAATTTTTAAATATATATATATATATATATATATATATATATATATATATATATACACTTTCTTTTAACATCCACAAATATATTTTCCTTTCGTTAATCACCAACAATAACGATATTAACAATAACAACTTATAAAACGGAGCTGACGTACAACCACCAACAACTCCCACCATCGAATCAACGCCCTGCATTGATTTCACTGCATCATCCACAACAACCAGAGACGCAAGATTAACCCGACCTTTTCTCTGCTCTGAGAGATCACTTTCCGACGTTATCTCTGATTTACTTCCTCAGTGTACTGAAATTATCTGCAGTTCTCTCTCTCTCTCTCTCTCTCTCTCTCTCTCTCTCTCTCTCTCTCTCTCTCTCTCTCTCTCTCTCTCTCGGGTACACATTAAAGAAACCAGGAATTAATTGGGTCACTGGGGGAATACAGGTTTTCTTGGGGTCTACTTTTCAAGAGAAAGTTTTACTTTCTCTCTCTCTCTAGAAAGAGAGAGAGCGAAATTGACAAACACATTAGCATATCATTCATAAATTTTTTATAGAATTTCCTTTTCTATAATATCTTACCACTTTTCCTGACAGTTCATTTCTCTTCGGTTTATTTAAAATGGGTTCCTTATTTTGATTTTTTCTGTAAAGCATTTCGTTATTTGAAACTTTTCTTCTTTTTGATGCCAAATGGAAATGTGTCTTCTGTGGATGTTAATTCAGCCAACAAAAAACTCTCTATGTGGAAAAAATTTGTACATGGAAACTCTGTGGCACATACCAACCTCAATAGAACATTGATATATACAGGGTGGCGCAAAAGTCAGGAACCATAGGCACATTTTAGTAATTTGTGTTTTAATATGTGTTTTGTTCTTTTCAGATTTGTTGTTGAACCTGTGGCACAGAAAATGACAATAGATGAACGGGTGGAGATAGTTTTAATGTGTGAGAGGCGTGGTAACACACACCGATCAGTTGCTACTGCTTTTAATGACAAACACCCTGAGAGGCCGCCAGTTGTTCAGGCATCAGTTGGAAAATTGTTCATTCGCTTCAAAGAAACGGAAAATGTTCAGAAAGTTATTCCAGGAAACGGGTGTCTCCAGAAGATCCATTCAACGAATTCTTACAATAAATCGTTTCCACCGCTACAAAGTCCAACTCGTTCAGGAACTGCACGGTGACGACACAGACCGTCGTTTAGAGTTCTGCCAGTGGTTTCTATAACATCGACAACGAAGGATCATGTTCAGCGACGAAGCGATATTTCACCTCAGCGGTCGTGTCAATAGGCATAATGCAC
The DNA here is from genome assembly GCA_023014485.1 of Bathynomus jamesi. Lineage (NCBI taxonomy): Eukaryota > Metazoa > Arthropoda > Malacostraca > Isopoda > Cirolanidae > Bathynomus > Bathynomus jamesi. The sequence goes on from JAJOZX010004147.1 coordinate 285,194, forward strand.
GCTATTGGGCCAATGAGAACCCCACTGGATGGAGGAAGGACATGTGCAATTCGATCCACGAATTATGGTGAGGGCTGCGCTCTGGGGGGATCGGTTAATTGGTCCGTACTTTTTCGACGGCAATGGAACAGGTGAAACATATCTACATCTGCTGCAAAAATTTCTAATGCCCATACTGGACGACATTCCATTGGCAGAACGGGCGGAGATGTGGTTTCAGCAGGATAGTGCACCACCTCATTTCGCAACCATCGTCCGGAGCTCTTTAGATGAAACATTCCCAAGCAAGTGGATCGGACGGCGAGGGCCCGTCGAATGGCCACCTAGGTCTCCAGACCTCACGCCTCTTGACTTTTTCTTGTGGGGCCATCTCAAGTCGGTAGTCTATGCTGATCGACCCAGAACCATACGTTCTCTAAAGGATAAAATCACATCTGAGTGTGCCAAAATCACTACCAATGCGTTAAGGAATGTTCAAACATCATGCATTCAACGCGTCAGAAAGTGTCCCCAAGTGGAAGGCCACCAATTCGAACATTTATTATAATTTAATAAAATGTGCCTATGGTTCCTGTCTTTTGCGTCACCTTGTATATCATAAGAGACTAGGTACAAGTTCTAATTGGTTAATTGCGATTGTGTGATTCATGCAATAAACAATGTTCCAGACTCTCTCTTTGTTAAGAAAATAATTATGTACTTTATATTTATAAACGTTTATTATTTTATAAAAATAATCTACATGCTTTAGAAACATAGGATTATTTCCTAAAACTGTCTTGTTTGCAAAAATATTGTAGTTTTCTTTAATACGGCTATTCCATCTTGCATAATTTTGAACATTTTCAGATCGTGTAAACACATTTGGCTTAAAGGAGGCTACAGCCAAAGTGCACTTGTGACGTCACAGGCGCTGTTCATGTTAAATAGGTCTCAAAATATCAAAAGAATGAATTTTTAATGAACTTTACATGCAATAATTCTTTAGTTATTATAACATATTAATAATAATAATACCTAGTGTAAGCGGTATCTGTGTATATATATATATATATATATATATATATATATATATACAGTGGTGTAGTGCTAAATAAAGAAGTGAGGGAACGCATTTCGAAAGTGTTACTCAGATGCGGGGGGGACAATGGCGAGCGCGGCGAGCCCATACAGCTGGGGGTCCGGGGGCACTGTAAGCCCCCCGTAAATCTTTTGAAATCTGACCAATTTCAGGGATATTTTGAGGTCATATGCACTGGATATTAGGATATATTCCAAGGTTGAAGATGCAGTATTTCCAGTGTCATTAGATATACGACATCCAGTACGATCAATAAAAATAGCTAACAACTGGAATGATTAACTAAAAAAGTTAACAACTGGTACGCCGTGGTGACTGTTTCATCAGATCTTTATAGGCTAGCATTGCCTCAGTCGAAGCTAAAAGAAATGAAGCAGTTAATGATTCTTTCTCATATTTCTTCTAGGGGTGGGAATTAAAATTTCATGACGTTAGAGATTTGTAAGTTCGGATTTATTTGAAATAGTGAGGGAACGCCGTTCCGTCTACCAAAAAAAGTAAGGGAACGCCGTTCCCACGCGTTCCCACAGCACTACACCACTGTGTATATGTATATATATATATATATATATATATATATATATAGTTTCTTAACTTCGCAGAAACAAATATACTTTTTTTCATTTCACTTTGAGATGGATTCTAGGCAATATAGAAATATATTTATTTCTTAACTGTATATGTTAAATTCTATATACGTACGCCTCAAATACAGTGTATATATACACAGGGTGTTTATAAAGTTCCTATCTATTTCAGTGAAAACGTAGCAAAAAGGGTAAAATTAAATAACAATATAATAGAAGGCATACATTTAATGAATACTTAAGCATATGATTCTACATGAGAACCATCAGTATCTCTACAGAGTTCGACTCTGTCAGCAGCATTGTGGAACACATTTTGGAGCATGACAGGGGTTATTTTTGTAACTGCTGTTACGAGCACGTAAATCTTGCAGATCTGTAACCCTCGTTTGATAGACGTTTGATTTGATAAAGCCCCATGCAAAGAAATCCAAGGGCGTTAGGTCAGGAGATCGAGCCGCCCAGGGCGTGTTGCCTCTACGTCCGATCCACCGATTTGGAAATCGTTCATTTATGTAATCCCGAACAATGTTTGCGTAATGACAAGGTGCCCCATCTTGTTAAAAGACGACGGTGTTTAAAATGCCATCTCAATGAAGCTGGGACATTTACGTGCTCGTATCGTAACAACAGTTACAAAAATAACCCCTGTCATGCTCCAAAATGTGTTCCGCAATGCTGCTGACAGATTCGAACTCTGTAGAGATACTGATGGTGCTCATGTAGAATCATATGCTTAAGTATTCAGTAAATGTATGCCTTCTACTATACTGTTATTGAATTTTACCCTTTTTTGCTACGTTTTCACTGAAATAGATAGGGACTTTATAAACACCATATATATATATATATGGGATGAATTGGCATTAATGTAATCTTTAAGTATAATAATACTGTTAAATCACGCCTAATAAAGAATAGCCCTGATAATGTTGTTGGCTGTGTGTATTCGATTGGATGTACACAATGTAACTCAGTATATATAGGCCAAACCGGTAAAACGTTAGATATTAGGGTAAAACAGCATAAATATGCGTGTAGAACAGCTAATACTTCCAATGCTTTATTTAACCATATGTATAGATGTAACCATAGCATCAAGTGGGATAGTTCTAAAGCGCTTGTTAAAAACAGAGATATAATAGAAAGAAATATTCTAGAATGTGCATTTATTCATTTTAAAAACACTTTCAATAACAGTGCGGGGACGTATAACATTGACGACATCATGTTAAAATTTCTTTTGCCTCTCATTAACCCTTGTTAAGTATGTGCTAATTGTTTTGTTTTTCCTGTACGTTGTATATATTTATGGGCATCTCGCCTTTTATCTTCATTCCCTGACGAGGTGTAGCTTTGAATACACGAAAGGCCTTGGAATCGTTTTTCTTTTTCCTTGTGGGTTTGCAGCATATATATATATATATATATATAATATATATATATATATAGTATGAGGGGCGAACTCGCCACATTGGCGATTTTGCGATTGTTCTACGAATGATAGTTCAACCTTCCCCCATCAGAGACAACTTGGTATAGTCAAATATCCACCTCATACACTCAAAATGTAGTTATTTTCAATGCGTGTATTGTATTTGTGCTATATGCCCCTCGTCAGTGGTGGATTATCACTGAGGCTATTGAGGCTGAAGCCTCGGGCTCCCATACTTGAGGAGTGGCCCCCCAATCAACTGAGTTTCGATGATATAATTCGAGATTTCGCAAACTTCTTTGATTAAATATGGCAGAGTACACAAACTGACAAATTCCCTGTTTTATTTCATGTTTTATAGGCCCTAAAGTAAAGTTTGTTTAATACTGTTTGGTTTTGGCAAACTGCAAAATACACTGTTTAAGGTTCTTTTAAGTTTGTTTCTCCATTAGCCCGAGCACCGTACATATAATTCGTGTAAATGTACTATGTACTGTACATGTACATGTAGTGTTAATAAAAAGCTACAGAAAAGGGCCTCCATATTCTTCATTGCCACGGGGCCCTGAGGTGTCTTAATCCGCCTCTGCCCCTCGTACACAATAGTCACAAAGTTTAAACGCATCTCTCTCAAAACTGGTTTGGCGAATTTGCCCCTCGTACTCGCGACGCCTTAGATACAAGGTGTGCATAAACTTATAAAGTAACGCAAGTGAAGAGACAAATCCACTTTGAACTGGTTTAAACTAGTTTCAACTTGTTTTTAACTTGTAAACACCATCGAATATACAGTTGTTATAAAGTACATGTAATAAATATTACTTGTTCATGTTCACTTGCGTTAATATTCAAATCGGATTTGTCTCTTCACTTGTGTTACTTTATACCAGTGGTTCCCAACCTTTTTTGGGCAGTTACCCAAAAGTCTCATTCTACTCCGACCCTGGACAGTGCCGTAGCGTGGGTTTTGGCCGCCCTGTGCGGTAGCCAAATTGGCCGCCCCCGTCCTTAAACGTAACATACCTTCCACTACAGCAAACACACGTATATAAAGGATTTACATTTTATTGATTGAGGAACAATGTAATAATGATGAAAATTGAAACCGTGATGATAGACAATAAAAAAAACAAATTTAATAATTCAATTTAAAACATAGAAAACAATATGGTATTTCGTACCATACCGTACCGTAATGTCAGCCTTGGCCAAAATTGGCCGCCCCCCAAAGTGGCCGCCCTGTGCGGTCCGCACACCCCGCACACCCCACGCTACGCCACTGCCGACCCATTACCTGCCTTTGGCGAAGCAAATTTTTTAGGTTTTTTTTTTAAATAAATTACTCATTACTTAGTATATATTTATACTTATACTTTATATTTTATAATATATATATACTTATACAACGTTATACTTTAAACTTATTACTTGTCTTATAGTTTATACGTTTATTATTCATATCGCAGCACACATTTACAATTCAATGCGACGGCTGGACTTGCATTTCTAATGCAAGTATTTCTATTCGTGGTTTTGTAGCACTCGTAGTGATTCGGGCATCGCTTGAAACATCCAACGCTTCCGCTTCTTGGTTTTCATCCCCATCACTGTGGAAAACCCTCGTTCACAAAGGTAGGTCGTTGAGAAAGAAGTCAGCATCTTGAGAGCCCCTTTTGCCAAAGTTGGTGCACCATCCAGCTGGGTGATCCAGAATGATTGCAAACCTTTCTCTTGCAACTCGAGTTTCCAAGCTTCATTTGCTCTCAGAGTGATCCACTCCTCTTTAGCGGGGAAGTCATCGTCATCGATCTGCGTCTCAACAGCAAAGGGGTGCTGAATCCACTGAAGACCAGTAGTGTCCAGGTCCGGAAAGTAGAGTTCAAATTTCCTCACCAGGTTATTCAAGTGGGCTCCGATTTCACCTTTCATGCCTTTTAGGAACTCCTGCGCGTCTTTTTGCTCATCCAGAAACTTGTCCAACGTGGGAAATTGTGCCACCACTCCTTTTGCGACTCTCCTACTCCACAACTTCAGCTTTCCAACAAACATAGAAACAGCTTGCCGTGCATCGACGACCGTTACATTCCTTCCTTGAAGGTTCAAGTTTCCTGTGTTGAGTTCATTGAAGATATCGCCCAAATAACACAGGCGGCAAAGCCAGGCACGGTCTGAGAAGCACCGTGAAAGGTGTGATCCGTTTTGTTCAAGAAAAAGTTTGACAGCCTCGCGAAGCTTAAACAAACGATTCCCAACCTTTCCTCGTGAGCGCCATCTTACTTCACAGTGGTACAGAAGGACTTCGTACTTTTCACCCATCTCTTCGCACAATTCTTTGAACACACGACAGTTCAAGTCTTTCGCTTTGATGAAGTTTACCATCTTGATGACTTGGTCAAACAATGCTTTCAATGCAGAAAGAAACTTTTTGGTAAAAAACATGCACCCAAACCAAAATCAGAAGAGCGGATATAACAAAAAACATGTAAACAAGACCTTTTCCATCACTATGCCGTTACCCCCCAGGAATTGTCGTATTACCCCGAGGTTGGGAACCTGGGCTTTATACACACCCGGTTAAGTATCTAGGTCAGATTATCACCAGCTCCTTGAGTACGACTCAGACATAAAGAAACAATGTCGAAGTTACTGTACTAAAGCAAACATAATTATAAGGAACTTCAAATTCTATACAAGCGAAGTTAAAACACTTTTTTCATATTTTCTGCACCAATATTTATGGGCAGCAACTCTGGATTAATTATAATAAAGGTTCCTGCAGAACCCTTTATTTGCTTCACAACAGATTCTTTAAGACTGCTACATAAGTTACCTCCAAGATGCTCAGCTTCTCAAATGTTCGCTAACCGCAACGTTCCGAGCCTCCCTGAGGTAACAAGACGTGCTCAATACAGTCTAATGCGAAGAATTTAAATCTCAGACAATCCAAATGTCCAAACTATTCATCAGTTTTGATTTATGTCTTCTGGACTGTGGACTTCTTGTTATGAAAGTCTATAACGCCACTTAACTCCTGCAATAGCTTTTCCATTACATGTACTTTTTATTTTTGTTTTTTTAGTACTACCTTTGGGAAGCTGTTATTACTAATTTTATTATTTCTCGTTTCATTACGTTTATTATTGTTATTTCTTTATCACCGTAGTCCTCTTTTGTTTTTTAAATTTAGTGTTGTATCGTTGATTACCTTCATGGATACTGTACTTTTTTATTGGATTTGTTTCCTGCCAATAAACACTATCATTATCTTTATATATATAATATATATATACTGTATATATGTGTGTGTGTGTGTGTGTGTGTGTGTATATATATATATATCGTAAAGAACGACGCTTGTATAGGAGAATATTCCGCGCAAGATGAGAGCGAGAGAACGAAACAAATGAAAAAATGAGGTAACCACCCGGGAATTGAACCCGGGATCTTCCGATTGTTTCGTTCTCTCGCTCTCATCTTGCGCGGTATATTCTCCTATACAAGCGTCGTTCTTTACGTTAATTATACTGCGTGTTTGCAGTTTAAATGTGTATATATATATATATATATATATATATATATATATATATATATATATATATATATATAGAGAGAGAGAGAGAGAGAGAGAATGGAAAGTTTCAAACTTGCAGGGAAAGTTAGACAACGTTTTTCACTTTTTATTAAATACATAACAGGTTCTTGATTGCAATAATAAAGATGAAAGAGGGGTGTTTGTACCATTGTACGTACCCTTATAATCAACAGAATTAAAAGTCATTATGATGGCAAATTGGCATGTAAAATGATATATTCGTACATTATATATTAAGGTTGAAAATCTCTATGAGGAATTAATTTACAGCCTGTTTTCTCTTATTTTTAAGAGTACAATTTCTCTTTACAAATTTGTAGGAGCAATTGTTCAAATTTTATGTTTAGAGAAACTTTTTTGAATTTGAATATAATTTTGAATATAATTTTGAATTGTATAATATTGAAGAATACGGGTTTTTTTTTCACGATATTTGTTCTTGAACAAAAATTTCCACGGTTTTTTGTTTTTAAACAAAAAACGTTTATTCAGAAAAAGATGTACGAATGACAGAGTTTTACAATATATTTCAATATTTTTCTCTACAATTTCGATAGTTGATATGGCATTAACATATTCACAGTATTCTAGCTCGAATATGCCGTTGGAAGCATGGAAGCTTTTTAGGCAAAATTAATGGGATTCAGTAATTTTTTTTTGGCAGGAAGGAGGGGGCCAAGGGCGAATGCCCGAAAAAACGCACCCCCCTCCCCATAGAAGAAGCATAGAGCTAAAATCAAGGTCCACGGTTTTCGAGATGCCTGGACACAGCGTTTGAAAGATTGGAGGTCATAGACAGGGGGAAAGATGGATTGGGGAAGATTGTTCCAGAGCTGACGAGTTGAGTTGATGAAAGATTGAAAATACCGATTAACCCTTGCGTTAGAGAGTTGGACAGAAAAGGAATGAGAATGTGTAAAAAGTGTGGTGCTGCGTGCTTTCATTAAAGGAGGAAACGTGCAGGTAGAGAATTCAGAAGAGCGATAATAAGAGTTCATAATAGCGATAGTAAGGAGAGAATGAGACAACATCGCGGCGAAGAGAAAGGGATTGAAGACAGTCAGTAAGAGGCGGTGAAATGATGAGACGAAAAGCCTTTGATTCCAGCAGGTCAAGTAGAGCTGTGTGGGTTGAGCCACCCACACATGAGAATCGTACTCCATACATGGCCAAACGAGAACCTTGTGCAGAGACAGCGAGTGGGGGTGAAAAAACTGCGGAGCCAGTACAGCACATCTAACCTCTTAGAAGCCATTTCGGAAAGAGAGTATATGTGATCTTTCCAGGAAAAATCACGAGAAAAAGGAACACCAAGAATGTTATGCGAAAAGGAAGGATTGTGCATTGTTGAAGGTCTGAATAGTCGTGTGGAAGATTGTGACGAGTAGACAGATAAAGAAACTGAATTTCTGAGGCACTGAAAGTCACAAGGTTTTCTCTGCCCCAATCAGAGACAGTAGAAAGATCAGAGGTCAGGTACACCATAGCCGTCCACTCGAAGTATGGAATGACTGTTGAGAGGGACGCTTTGTGGAGCGGGTGGAGAAGTGGAGAAGTGAAGAATGGAATCATCGGCATGAAGTGGATAGGACAGGAAATGCGACTTAATAGATCCTTGATAAATAAAAGGAAATTACATAAGAGAAGTAAAAATGGCAAATAATAATAATAATACATAATTAATAAATAAAAGGTAAAATTTTATAAGTGTAATGTTTGATTATTTTACACAATTTTAAATAAAATGACCAATAGTATATTTAGTAAAAAATTTAGTAAAGAATAATGTTTAGATAGATTATATTAAAGATAATGTAATCCTCTTTATTGGTATAAAATATTGCAACTGACAATCATGGGCGGATCCAGAGGGGGTCCAGGGAGCTTAATTGAAGCAACGGGACTTAATTTGGAAGCCCCATACATCCTGGTTAAGCGAAATTAGGTAAAACGTTTGAATGCTTATGTCCACGTTGCTTCAATTTAGCCCCGTGGCCCCCCTCTCTGGATCCGCTAATGTTGACAACTGCATGTAATAATTTCATAGGGTTAAATTTAACTGCTTTTACCGCATATCTTTTTATGTCATTTGAAGTATTCTTTCAAAGGTTTTATTGATATAATTTATCTAACTGTAAAATATACAAAGAAAATATATTGTTTAAAACTGGTATATTTTTTGTTAAAAAAATATCCGTATTCAATGTTAAATTTTACCGTCTTTTTTTTGGTATGATTATTATTATACTTTTTATTTTATTTTTATTTTATTTTATGTATTACAATTTTATTTTTTCAGTAAACAAAAATTTCACTTTTATTTAAATTATATATTTAACGTAACGGGATTTTTTTCAGGATTTAAAACGAAAGTTGATCACTAAAAGAAATTATTCTAGCATCTTTTTTTTTTTTTAATCTGGATGTTTTTCACAAGCAATCTTAGCTAGAAAATGATGGAGTTAAAACCATTTGTGGTTGCTTTGGGGATTCAGATAAATAAATATTTATATTCGCTGTTCGGTAATAAAATTATTTTGACCCGTTTCTGAATTTATTTCAGAATTAAGATAATTCGGTAACAAAGTAGTTAACATTTCGGAGTTTACTAACGTGAATATATTTTTCCGTCATATAACTTAATTAAAAAAAAAAGAAAACTTAAGATTTTTACATCTCTGAACGATTACCGATTTTCAGTTTTGTGTGGCCCACACTGAGTGCGGTGACTACATATTCCATAAATCTTTCCCTCCCTAATCAAAGTCTGACATCGTAACTTTACAGTTCAAAACAAACGCATAATTTATAATAGCAATTTTCACTTTGTTCAACCAAGTGTCTCTGTTCCTCATTAATTTTTTGCGGACGGTTTCTCTGTTTATATTTTCTCAAAAATTCTTGTCCGCCCATAGACTCCATATTTGGTTCTTTTCAACGTCACGTTTCAGGGCAGAGGGTTCACCACCTTACTTGAGTTCTGATTGGTTAATTTTCATGTAAGTGCTTACCAATTAAAAGTTCAGGTTTGTTACATCGTTCCACCCTATTCGGCGGACTGCTATGTCATAGGCATATAACGGAAAGGACCGCCCCAAGGTTATTTAGCCTCAAGCAAAGGCTTTTACGACGTTCTTGTCAATCCTGTGGGCCTCAAGCCAAGATCGCCCTCGGGGCGCCGTGATCTGTTCTTGCGATTCTGTGCTTCTGTGCCCTTCGAACAAGGTCACTCTGGCACAGGTGATCCCTGTTCTTGCTAATCCGTCCGTCCACTGCCAAGGCCACCCACCCCATAAAACTTTGTGAAACTAGACTGACACTACCTCGCCCGGATAAATATTAATTTTTCTAAGTGACTTTTAACGGAAATAGCTGCAGTGTACCAACAATAACTTGTGAAATTCATAAAGAAATTATTATAAATTAACTTGGATTAATGTTAGTGAATATGCCTCACTCCATATTCTCTATATTTTTATAAAGAATATCCTATGACTGTTCTTCGTGTACAAAAAGAAAGAGTGCAAAATAGCGTCCACTTCATATCACCAAACTGTTCCAATTTATGTCATTTTAACTGTGAAAGTTTTCTACTTGACTGCAATAATTTGTTGCTTTGTGTTCATCACTTCAATGAACTTAATTTAGTAAATATTAAGAAAATCCTTTTGTTTTGTTTCATCCTGGACTATACGAATAAGAAAGAAGTTAACTCTATTTGCAAATTACGGACTCGACGCAGCCTGCAACAACCCAGTGGTTGGGACCATTAAGAATTTCTTGAGTCCTTAGTGATCATCCCTGCAAATATCGTGCATTAGATAAAGCCCGCGTGATATATATACAGGGTGTTTCAGGAGGAAAGGTCAATACTTCGGGAGGTGATAGTATCGGTCATTGTGAGAAAAAAAGTTCATATGAACATGTGTCTAATTCTGAATGGTTACGGAGATAAAGCTGTTTGAATCTACAAATACAAAAGCATTGTTAATGGTAATCAAGAAAGAGAAACCAATTACTGTTTCTAACATTTAATGTTTAAACATTGGCATTTTGAATGGTATCAGATACAAAAATGACAAATTTGTTACAGTTTACAATACGTTTTCGAAAATCCCACCGTCAACCTCAATGCACTTTGCAACTCGTGTGCGAAGATCGCGTGTTGTTCGTCTGAGTTGATCTTGACGTTCCTTTATGCGGGCAGCAGCATCCAAAATGCGCGCGAGCAATTCGTCTCGTGTATCTACCTTTCTTTTGTAAACTTGACTTCTTATCCACCCCCACAAACAATAATCTAACGGAGAGAGGTCTAGAGACCTTGGTGGCCATTGAATGGGACCACCGCGGCCGATCCATCGACCAGGGAAAGTTTGATTTAGGTATTGCATCACCAGACGGGTAGAATGTGGAGGAGCTCCGTCATGCTGAAAGTACATACCAGCGCGTGTAGCCAAAGGAACATTCTCCAATAGTCCTGGCAATTCATTTTGCAGAAATTCTAGGTAACTTTGTCCTGTAAGACGATATTTGGATTTTCGTCTGACCACCGATGAGAGTTACGAGTGTTGTTGATACCGTCACGGGTGAAAGTAGCTTCATCGGTGAACAGTATTAATCGAAGCAATCGGCGATTAGCATTTACCCAATGACAAAATTCCAGTCGCATGGCAGCGTCTCCTGGTTGAAGGTGTTGTACACGCTGTACATGATATGGATGCAAGCCTTCCTCACGTAATGTTCGCCATATTCTTGTGTGTGGTATACCGAGACGTGTAGAAATTTTTCGTGAGCTAGTAGTAGGACTACGCTCTACCAACTGAAGAATGTTTTCCACTTCATCCACATCTTGTTGACCTTCACGTTCAGATGAAACAGGAGCGCTGGGAAGTGTACCAATCTCACGCAATGTGTTGAAAACCCTGGTAAACACTCTTCAATCCGGAATTCTGCGGTTCGGAAACCGTCGACAGTATTCTGCAACAGCAGCTGTTGCACTTCCATCGCAAAAACCGTAGACATACACCATATCTGCATACTCGGCATGTGTGAAGGTGTGTGACATTCTTAACACTGCTTCAAACACCAAACAATGTCACTCACAACAGTCAGCTGTCGATTGGCTTATGTTACATGCTTACATTACAGCTTACATGGTTCAAGGTTATAGGAGAGGGAAGGGGGAGGAAGAGCTGCGCGCGCATCAGATTCAAACAGCTCTATCTCCGTAACCATTCAGAATTAGACACATGTTCATATGAACTTTTTTCTCACAATGACCGATACTATCACCTCCCGAAGTATTGATCTTTCCTACTGAAACACCCTGTATGTGTATATATTGTGTGTGTATATATATATATATATATATATATATATATATATATATATATATATATATATATATATATATGCAGGGTGTCTCAGAGGTCGCGCACCATAGGCTAATATAGCTTTATTTAATTTAATAATAATTATTTTAAGATAGCCTTTTGATTAATTGTACATCCTATTAATTTTATTATTGTATCGCGCAAGTTCATCATGGCACTAAAGACGAGCGTGTAGAGATTATTTTGATGTGTGGGACTGAAAGCAATTATGAGGTAGCGAGGAAATTTAGTGAATCACGTCCTGATGGAGAACCAATATTCTACACCACAGTAAGCAGATTGTTAAATATGTTCAATGATACCGGAAGCGTACTGGATAAGAACCGTAGCGGAGCACCCAAAACAACTGACAAAAACATCAAGTGAAGTAATTGCTGGATTTGTGAGAAGCCCACAGAAGTCCATTCGAAGAATGTCTGCAGAAACGGGTGTGAGCAGACACTGTATCCAACGGATACTGACAAAAAATAACTGGCACCCATACAAGATCCAAATGCACCAGAAACTCTCCGAGGATGATCCGGACAGACGTCTCCAGTTCTGCGAATGAGCAATGAATTTACTGACACAAGACGAGGACTTCCCTAGCAAAATTCTCTTTTCCGATGAAGCAAACTTTTACGATTCAGGAGAAGTTAATCGGCAGAATTATCGCTAATGGTGTGACAGTAATCTTTCTTGGATGGAGGCCTCCAAAGAACAGGGCACCCCACGACTGATGGTGTGGTGCGGTATCTAGGACACCCGAATCATTGATCCATTCTCTTTCGACCACATTCTCAATGGTAACAAGAAGATGGAAATGTTGAGAAACGAAGCCTTTCCATCATTGTTAAACGAAAATGGCGACTTCCTAGTTTGGTTTCAGCATGACGGGGCTCCCCCTCATTATAGCCTTGCGGTAAGAGAATGGCTGGACGAACAGTTTCCTGGACACTGGAAAGGGAGAAAAGGATTTGTTGAGTGGTCACCAAGGTCACCAGATCTCTCTCCCCTGGATTTTTACTTCTGGGGACATGCGAAAGCGATTGTTTACGCTGTAAAAATTTGTGATGTCAATCATCTCAAACAACGTATCATTCATGCGGGTGAGTTCATCACACCAGCAGTGTTAAAAGACGTTCAAGAGTCATGGAAATGAAGGCTTGAACAGGGTTCAAGGCCACCATATCGAACATATATTGTAATTAAGCATCACTTATAAACCTTGTAAATCTGAATAAAGTCTATGGTGCGCGACTTCTGAGACACAGTATATATATATATATATTATACGCCTCGGTAGTGTAATGGTTAGCATTGCTGACTACGAATCCACCAACCCCGGGTTCGATTCCCGACGAGAGCAGGGGGCGCGCAGCTTACCCAGCTGTTTATCCTGCCATAAAATGGTTAGTAGATAAATGGGTGCCCTGCGTAGCCAAGTGGTTAAGACGCTGGGCTGCTAATCGGGAGGTCGTGTGATCGAGTCCGAGCGAGGACTTTGTAATTTTTGACGACCCGTGATGAGTCGTGGTTCGGATTCCACGTTAAGCTGTATGTCTAAGGTGGAACAACAAGTTTAACCTTCGTCAGAATGAACAATTCGGGTGAGAGCAAACCAAGGTTTACCAAGGTGTGTATATACTAGAATGCCCGCTGTGCCTTGCACAGCAAAATAAAAAACCCGAAACACAACCTAGGGAAAGACTGGGAGGGACCAATGTGTTACTAAAACCTCCTCTGCTTCTCCCTTAATGTGTATACTAAACAGGGGCGGATCCAGAGCACAGTTTTGGGGGGCGGCGGCCACCTTCCAGAACCTGAGATTATAATACGAGGGCCACTCAATATATTTTGCCCCACCTTTTTTTCTTTCCAAGTTTCCTTGTAAGTTCCAGAAATTTTGTACACAAGTAGTTACATACCTTTTTACAAGTTTTTATTTTTCCACATAGTCTCCCATCCTTTTCTACGGGCTTTCCTCCACCTCGAAACAAGGGCCTTTATTCCTTGCTGGTAAAAGTCCGCTGGGTTCCGCTGGAGCCACCTCTTAACCTCCTCATCAACCTCATCGTCACTCAGAAACTTTCTTCAACGAATAGCATCCTTCATTGGCCCAAACAAAGGGAAGTCTGAAGGTGCCAGATCCGGGCTGTATGGAGGGTGGGGTAACACAGTCAAGCGCATTTTTGTGATGGCCTCTCTTGTTTGCAAACTGTTGTGTGGTCTTGCGTTATCGTGAAAGAAGGACGTCTTCCAGTTTTCTCTCCATCGAACTCGCTTTATATGTCTCTGGAGTCTCTGTAGGGCAGCAATATATGCCTCCGAGTTGATTGATTGTCCTTTCTTCATAATGTCCACCAGAATCACTCCTTTCATGTCCCAGAAGATGGTAGCCATAACCTTTCCTGAAGAGGGAGCCGTTTCGAACTTTTTCTTGCGTGGGGAGTCTGCGTGATGCCACTCCATGGTTTGGCGTTTTGTTTCAGGTTCAAAGTAGTGTACCCAAGTCTCATCCCCAGTCACAATTCGTGAAAGGAAGTCATCCCCTTCTGTCTCGTATCGAACCAACGACTCAGAAGCAATTTCTTTTCTTTGGGCTTTGTGATCTTCAGTCAGTTTGCGAGGAACAAACCGTGAACACACTTTTTAGTATCCCAGTTGCTGAATTATCGTATTCACACTTCCTTCACTAATTCTTAGTTCCAGTGATAGCTCCTTGTATGTGACGCGCCAATTTGATCGAATGATGCTGTTAGCACGTTGCACAGTGTGAGATGTCACAGCCGATGCCGGACGACCGCTACGTGGCTCATCATCGAGGATGGCTCTCCTCCTCTCCGATGATCTCACACGTTTAGACCAGCCTCCAACTGTGCTTCGATCAACAGCAGCATCTCCATAAACGTTTTGTAGACGTCGTTTGTGAATATTTCCAACTGTTTCCTTCTCTGCGGTTAAGAACTCGACAACAGCTCTTTGTTTACGACGCACACCACTATCAGACGCCATTTTCGAAACTACGTTAACCATCGGTTTTATACAAGAGCGTTTATGTGAAGTGCAGAAAGTTCAAACTTACGGCCCAAAAGACATTTCAGCCCCATGGCCTATTACTTAGCTAAGAAAAAAGGGTGGGGCAAAATATATTGAGTGCCCCGAGTACATTGACAAGCAACTGATGTGACAGAATTGCCAATGATTGTTACATATTCGTTCTGTCTATAAAGAATGCAGGAAGGTATCTATTTTGGTAAAAAAAGACAACTCCTTAAGATGACAGTAAGCTCGTGAGGCATAAAATTAGCGCAACAACATTTACATTACTCTTTTATTGAGCATCATCATTAGGGGCAATTAAAGAAAAAATATATATTAAATTAGGGTTACCATACGTCCGGTTTTTCCCGGACATGTCCGGGAAAGTTGAATATTTACAACATTGATTTTTGAGGCCATAACACTTGTTCTTATTTATAGATACTCAGTATAGACGACATGTAGTAGTCTAGGGTGGTCCACAAAATGGAAGTATTTTAAATTCTTCTTCCCATGGTTTCATTAGGTTCCTTTTCCCAAAAACTTCTCTGAGCAAACTTTGGGTTCAATCGGTTAATATTTAGAGGTGGCTCAACTACCCGAGAAGTCCACATTCATGGCTTCTGGGTCCCCCCCATATATATGGGTATTATCCGCTTGTTGGCGGGGGTATCATGGCTGACCAGGCCACTCATTGTTGCCCAGCTAAGATTGTGGACTTGTTAGAATCAGGAAACCTCTTTCGGTGCTCATCCACCACACTTAAGAGAAACTGGAGTTGATCTTCTCCTTTCGTCAGAGTTCCGCTGAAGGTCTGAATGAGAGCTACTGCCCTTTCAGCATGATCATTAACTACTTGATGTTTCCTATGATTCTTTTAGCTTCTTGGAAGTTTTCATTCTCCTCCCAGGTGCTGGGGTCATCATCAAGAAAACTAATATTGATCGGTAGGGCCTTAAGAAGCTTTAATGAGTTCTTTGTGGCAAGAGTTTCTAATTTCAGTGTTGCTTTGCATTCCTTGAGTCTTCTTCTCTTTGAGAAGTCTAATGACCCCTCCTTTTCCCTCATACACTGGACCATGATTCCCTTGGTGTCTGGTGCAACAGTTTGATCGAAGAAAGCAAGGGCCACCAGCTCTTCTGATAAGTACCATAGGTGGTTTTCAAATTTTTGAGAGCTGCTTTGGCCACTTTCTGGTCATGATAGTCCTTTAACTTTTGGATAAGATCCAGATCATTCTTCGGAGCTTGTGATGGAATAGGAGCAGTGATCCAGCTTTTTAAGTAGATTAGGACTCCAAAAAGGGTAAGGGTTTTCAGGTCCTTCTTCTCTCGAGGAGTCAGGGTGATTTGATTTTGAAAAAGCCACATTTTGATGGCATAGATAACTTTAGCCATCCACCTTGCATAGTGCGTGCCAGCAGGACGTTTGAATGTGTAACTTTCAATTTTTTCACCAAGAAAGATCAAAGAAAGTTCCAAAAACTCTTTACAGTCATCTCGAAAATTTCCAGTGGCCAGATGTTCTTTGGCAAAGGCAATTATTTCATTTCTGAAAGGATCAACTTGCTCCTTCATCTCATCATCATCCTGTGATGTAGAGAAGGTTTTTAAATCAATGTAGTCCCACATAGATTGGAACCTTTTGAACAAAAGTGGCTCAGGGGCAGAAGATGAACCATGGACTGCTTCAAACACTCCTCCATACATGACTTCCATGCAATGATGCCTCAGGCAAAATAGAAGAGTGATCGACCAAGTTTCTGTTCCAGAAGAACGCATGCTCCCTGTTTGTTCCTGTATTTGATGCTGTAGTATCTGATAACATTCCGATTATTGACTTATCTATGTTCCATTCGGAAAGAAGATTATACACTGCAGCTGATTGAGCTTCCCCTGTTCCACTTGGTAGTTTGGGAACACCAAGCAGTTTTGAATCACCTGATTCAACTGAAGAGACAAGGACTGGGAGTCTGTCTACCTTTCATCTTGGCAAGTAGATTAGGGATCAACTTCCATCCCAGTGGACAATCGAAATACTTGGACTAAAGCTAGCTTTAATGGCATGGGTTATTTGCCTTCGATGCCTCTCTCAGTGCCTTTTGATTGAAGAAAGAGAGATGTTCACCTCTGAAAGATCTTGACCAAGGCTAGATGCAGTTTCAGCTAATACAAAGGTGGACCTCCTGTTACTGATGCCAGTCCTGTCCAGAGCAGCAGCCAATTCAGGAGATATGATATTCTTTGCTGCCTTTTTCTTTGGTTGAGTTGGTCCGCCGGTAGATGGGGGATTAATAAGGTAATCTTCATCTTCTCTTTCTGACTCACATAAAGACTCAGAAGAACTTCCCTGATCTAGCATAACTTCCTGTGAAGCAGCATATTTTTCTTCTTCAGCTTTCCGCTTCCTATTTACCAATTTCATTTGCTTCTCAGCAGCTCTCTTTTCTGCCTTGTCAGTCACCATATCTGCAGAGACCATTGATCCCACTCATCCTGCTTTCCTTTGTTGGATCAAGAACTGCCGGTCTTCTTCATTTTTGATTAAGGTAAAGGCATCAGCATGGGCGACATCAAATAGGTTCCATTTCTTCCTGAAAGGTTTTCTCTTTTCTAACTGAGAGTTGCTTTTCCTCCCAGCATTCTTCTTAATCGCTTTCCACTCCAAGTGTAGAGCCTGAATTTTGTGAAGAATGTGGTCTTTCCTTTGAGTAGGGATTCGGGCTCTCTCCCAGAAGAGACGCAATTCTTCAAAAACAGCTTCTGAACTAGGTTTGATCTCCTTCTTCAAGACATGATGATGGTGGAGGAACATGCGGAGGACCTGGCCACGGGAAGGCAGCTTGGCTCCAGTGATTGTTTCCTCTGACTTTTTCATTAAGTAAAATGTACGTTTATTTGACATTGCAAAACCTGTAAATTTAATAAATCTATCTGAAAGAAAAATAATCATTAGTTAATGTATCTGTAAATAATGTTTTTTAATTATTCACTATTATGGGAAAACTATACGCGCTCACAACATGGTATCATATGTGGTACATTCATTTCATAATTAAATATAAATTATTAATTAATTGAATTAAATATCTATACAAAATTGCCTCGGGATTGGCGACATAGCCTATTGGGAATGAAATAATTGAATTGCCATACGTACAAAGAACCTGTATGTATGAATCAGCCTCACATAGCAACAAGAAAACCCAATTTATTGTTTAGTCTACGAAGGAGTAGACCAAACAAAAATAATGCTAGTTCGGCAAATAATACACCAGAACCAAGGAACGGCTCTCAGGGCTGTTTATGTTACAGCGAAGCTTTAAACGCGGAGGATGTCTTTGTCCCCCTAGAGTCCTGAGTGAATTCCTTATAATAAAAACCTAGTGACTATAAAAGGATAGGCCTATTCCTTCAGGAGTTTATATAGTGACTGCCTATATTAATTACCTTAAGTAAATTCGCCGCGTAACCCCATCGTGGCGGCCCTACACCGAAAATGACCGTCACGCCCTACATCGAAACAAACAAAGACCCAGCAAAAATAAGGTGAGGCAATTTCAGTTTTCATTAACATAAGCTTTCCCAACTCCCGATGCTAGAATTACCGTAATCACTTAAATATAAAAAGGTCCTTTAACAACCTACATATTTATAACTCTCTAACGAAAAAGCATAGGGCTTTTGTCGGTAACCCTCCACTGAAATCTGTTGGAAATTTCCAACGGATGAGGGCACAGGCAATCAACCCATAGCCTTATATAGTTTTTTCACATGGTGCCCGTGTGGGGAACTAACCCCTCTAAAATTTACACTGACACGCAGTGGCTAGGCTTAACTCAGTAGGCCTAACCTCAATTTCAACCGTAACCCCACTATAGTTTTTTCATATGGTGGCCTAAGCAACTGGGAACCGATTCCTTTACCTTTACACTAACCGAAAACAAAAGCTTGTTCATTTAACAAGCATAACTCAATTTAGGTCCTATAAAAAAATAGGCCCACAACATTAAGCCTATTTAATAGGTCCTACTCTTCAAACTAAAAAAAAAGCCTTGTTAATTTAACAGGCTTAACTCATTTAAGTCCTATAAAATAATAGGCCCAAACATAAGCCTATTTGGTAGGCCCAACAAATAGGCCTATTTAGTAGGCCCACCTAACTTTACCTTACATAATAGGCCTACCTCTTAAAGTAGGCCTTACTCTTTACACTCAAGGCCTATCCTAATTAAAAACACTAAATTTATAATTGAACCTGTGGTGTAGGTTATAAAATTTATTTCAGCAATTTAACTTACTCATAAGACTCATTAACATCACAAAATTCGACTCAGACCTGTAACATCACAAAATTCGACTCAGACCTGTAACATCAAAAATTCGACTCAGACCTGTAACATCACAAAATTCGACTCAGACCTGTAACATCACAAAATTCGACTCGAACTGTAACATCACAAAATTCGACTCAGATCTGTAACATTACAAAGACCTAAAGCAATTGCACGAATTCAAACCTACACCCACCTAACACCTATTCGTAACCCTATACCAAGTCCTATTTGACATATAGGCCCAACCTATTTCAAATCCTATTTGACATATAGGCACACCAAGTCCTATTTGACATATAGGCCCAACCTATTACCTATTCCAAGTCCTATTTGACATATAGGCCCAACCTATTACCTATTCGAAGTCCTATTTGACATAGGCACACCAAGTCCTATTTGACATATAGGCCCAACCTATTACCTATTCGAAGTCCTATTTGACATAGGCACACCAAGTCCTATTTGACATATAGGCCCAACCTATTCCAAGTCCTATTTGACATAGGCCCAACCTATTCCAAGTCCTATTTGACATAGGCCCAACCTATTCCAAGTCCTATTTGACATATAGGCCCAACCTATTCTAAGTCCTATTTGACATATAGGCCAACCTATTCCAAGTCCTATTTGACATAGGCCAACCTATTCCAAGTCCTATTTGACATAGGCCCAACCTATTCCAAGTCCTATTTGACATAGGCCCAACCTATTCCAAGTCCTATTTGAATATAGGCCCAACCTATTCCAAGTCCTATTTGACATATAGGCCCAACCTATTCCAATTCCTATTTGACATATAGGCATAAAACAGACAAGGCTTGATATAAGGGTCTCAAATGCAACGTTTGAGGATCTTTACTCAGCCAAATTGATTAACCTAACCCAAAACCCAAAAATAAAACCCTATAACAAAATACACATTTACACACACATACGTACGGTACAGTATATAAATATATACATACGACTTCAAACATCCAATTCTTCTTTTAAAAGAAGAAACACAACAGATTTCATTAACAGACACAACATTCCTTGCAAACAGATTGGATTCCTTCAAAACCCCAAACCTTCCAGACCTACCTGTAGGATACACAACATTTACTCATTCATAACTACGGGTATTAATTTCATTGGAGTGGTGAATCCAAGTTTTGAAGACCAACTGGATTCGGAGGAATGACACACACACACACACACACACACACACACACACACACTACTCTTTCATGTGTCTCAAACACAACAACCTGTCTAAACATAACCAAGGATCGGAGAGTAAAAGCTTTTATTGCTGCGCTCTGATTCTGTGCACATAATTTTGTGCCAAAAATTATATGGTTAGACAGTGACACGTACAAACAAACTACTCTACTCCAAAGGGCCTTGGCCTACCTTGGCCATAGCCCAACAAATTCATCAAAGGGCTGATGGCCTACCCTTGGCCATAGCCCAACAAATTCATCAAAGGGCTGATGGCCTACCTTGGCCATAGCCCAACAAATTCATCAAAGGGCTGATGGCCTACCCTTGGCCATAGCCCAACAAATTCATCAAAGGGCTGATGGCCTACCCTTGGCCATAGCCCAACAAATCATCAAAGGGCCTTGGCCTACCTTGGCCATAGCCCAACAAATTCATCAAAGGGCTGATGGCCTACCTTGGCCATAGCCCAACAAATTCATCAAAGGGCTTGGCCTACCTTGGCCATAGCCCAACAAATTCATCAAAGGGCTGATGGCCTACCCTTGGCCATAGCCCAACAAATTCATCAAAGGGCTGATGGCCTACCTTGGCCATAGCCCAACAAATTCATCAAAGGGCTGATGGCCTACCTTGGCCATAGCCCAACAAATTCATCAAAGGGCTGATGGCCTACCCTTGGCCATAGCCCAACAAATCATCAAAGGGCTTGGCCTACCTTGGCCATAGCCCAACAAATTCATCAAAGGGCTGATGGCCTACCTTGGCCATAGCCCAACAAATCATCAAAGGGCTTGGCCTACCTTGGCCATAGCCCAACAAATTCATCAAAGGGCTGATGGCCTACCTTGGCCATAGCCCAACAAATTCATCAAAGGGCTGATGGCCTACCTTGGCCATAGCCCAACAAATTCATCAAAGGGCTGATGGCCTACCTTGGCCATAGCCCAACAAATCATCAAAGGGCTTGGCCTACCTTGGCCATAGCCCAACAAATTCATCAAAGGGCTGATGGCCTACCTTGGCCATAGCCCAACAAATCATCAAAGGGCTTGGCCTACCTTGGCCATAGCCCAACAAATTCATCAAAGGGCTGATGGCCTACCTTGGCCATAGCCCAACAATTCATCAAGGGCTGATGGCCTACCTTGGCCATAGCCCAACAATTCATCAAGGGTCTTGTGGCCTCCTTGGCCAGAGCCACAACAACAAGGGTCTTGTGGCCTCCCTTGGCCACAACAAACCTCCCTTGGCCAGAGACCAAACAACATTGGTCTTGTGGCCTCCCTTGGCCAGAGACCAAACAACAAGGGTCTTGTGGCCTCCTTTGGCCAGAGACCAAACAAAAAGGGTCTTGTGGCCTCCCTTGGCCATAGGCCAAACAACACAAAAACAGTACAGGATTCAAAGCCCCAAGCCCTCCAGATCTACCTGTGGAGGAGTAAATTTACTCCACTAAAACTACGGGTATTGACTAGTCTGAAGTGGTAGGAGGTTTGAATACAGTACAAACTCTTTCTAATTCTCCTAAATTAAATGAACAAATAACAAAAGACAACAATGGGAACATTGAACCAAACAATTACACGAAAACACTTGGAATGCTTTGGTTTTTAAAACAGAATTCCGAACACGATGACACTCTTTGCACAAAGAGTTATAACTTAAATCCAAATGCCGATACAAAAAGACAAGTGCTTTCAGAATCATCCAAAATTTTCGACCCCATTGGATTATATTTACCAGCAACCATAAGATCCAAAATCCTTTTGCAAGACTTATGGAAAAAGAAAATTGATTGGGATGAACCACTTTCAGTGGAAGACCAACTTCATTGGAAAAAATTAGCCACAGACTTGAACAAAGTTCAAGACATCTACGTACCAAGATGTGCTGGCTACAGATTGAAATCTCAAACACTACACATTTTTACAGATGCCAGCACACAAGCTTACGGGTGTTGTGCCTATTTAACAAGTGAAAATGAAAGTAACTTGGTTTATTCAAAGGCAAAAGTGGCACCCTTAAACCAAAAGAAAACTGTACCACAACTTGAATTATTAGCTGTCTCATTGGGAGTTAAAACAGCAGACTTTCTTTCACAAGTGTATAAAGAAGTTGACATAACAAACATTTACTTAAGGACAGACAGTCAAATTTGTCTAACATGGGTGACCAACACAGATACAACTTCTTGCAAAAATATTTGTGAAAAACAGACTAACAGAAATCAAAACTGCAAACACAAACCTTGGTATCAAATTTAGGTACATAAAAACAAAAGAGAATCCTGCAGACTTTTTGACAAGAGGGCTCTCTTACAAGCTGTTGAAAACAAATAAAATCTGGTATGAAGGGCCCGAATGGCTAACATGTGAGGATCTTTGGCCAGCCAAAGTAGTTAACCTCACACTCAACTCTACAACAACTGAAAAGATCACTGAGGACAAACCTATATTTGACTATCACCTTTATTCAGACCTCAACAAACTCTTGAGAATTACAGTCTATTGCTGCAAGTTTGTCAATAGCTACCTTCTCAAACACTGTCCTCAGAAAGCCTTTTCTAACTTAACAGAAACTGCAACAAAATACTGGCTCAAACAGATACAAGCTTCAGAATTTGACAAGGAGTTGAAGTATCTTAGGTCCAGTAGCACATTAAACAAAGGTATTCCTTCACTTGTCATGGATCTAAATCTGTACCTGGATACAGAGGGTCTGATAAGGTGTAAAGGAAGGCTTAACAAGTCAACTTTGACTTACAACTCTAAGCACCCAATTCTTCTTCCAAGGAGAAATCACTTCACAAAACTCATCATCAGGGATACCCACAACAAAATACACCACATGGGAGTCCCACAAACCCTGACAGAGCTGAGAAAAACTTACTGGCTACCAAAGGGTAGAACTGAAACAAAGAAAATTTTAAACACATGCATTCCTTGTAAACGTATCCATTCACGACCCTTTAAGACCCCAAGCCCTCCAGACCTACCTGTGGAACGAGTAACATTTACTCGGCCATTTGAAACCACGGGTATTGACTACACTGGAGCGGTAAATGTGAGTTTTGGAGACAAAATGGATTCAAAGGAATACAAAGTGTACATTGTACTCTTCACCTGTGCTGCCACACGTGCCATATGTCTAGACATAGTAGAAGATCTGACAGCAGAAGCTTTTATTGCTGCTTTCAGACGATTTTGTGCACACAATTCTGTACCCAAAACTATATGGTCAGACAATGCCACATACTTCAAATCTGGTGAAAGAATTATTCATCAGATTTGTGACAGTGAAACAGTACAAACTCATTTAACCAAACACAACATAACCTGGAAGTACATTCCTGTTAATACACCATGGTATGGTTCAATTTGGGAAAGAAACATACAAACTGTAAAGAACTGCCTTAAAAAGACTATTGGGACAAAACATCAACTTTTTGAACTCATGACTATTCTGTCAGAAATTGAAAATGTTGTCAACAACAGACCATTAACTTATGTGGGAGATGGTATTAATGAGCCAGAACCTCTCACACCAAACCACCTAATTAAGGGATGTGATAGCGTGGGGTAGACACCCCAGTTAGGTTACTTAGGTTCTAGCAAACAAATCAAAAGCACTTACCGGTGCGTTGAATTAGGTATTCCTTGAAGCCTACCGTTTTATTCCTGTGTCCCACAACAGCCTACCTAACTCTCTCTTACATTACCAATTTAGAAGCTATAGACATTACCCCTAACTATACTTAAGTACGAACAACTTCCTACCCGATTTGTTACCTTAGATTCATCACCTAATTTTACTCAGCACCAAAGATTAGGTCAGATAGGAAAAAACATGTCTAGGCCAGACCAAAGCAATACGAACAGCCCGTTGGTTCGTTTATGGCTTCGTCTTGCCATTCAGCTTAGATTTAGTGATATTTACTCTTTAGTGACTTTTAGACTATATACATATATATACATACACGTCACCTCACTCCTCCCCTACAAGTTTAGTCTGTCAGGGGGATGAGGGACCCTAGACGACCTGCGGAGCGGGGTTGATGTAGTAGGATCCGGTGCACCCTGTATAGGCGGGCAAGTTGAGGAATCAGTTCTCTCTTCCGGAAGACTCTGGTCCTTCTGCACTTCCCGTTCCCATATCTGGTCCTGATGGCGTTTAATAGAACGACCATCTTCTAGTTGGCACTTGAAGGAAACAGGGCCCGTTCTCTCCTGCACAGTTGCAGGAACCCATTTTGGTCCAGCCCCATAGTTGCGAATCACAACTGGATCATTAGGTTTCGCTTCTAGAACTCTCCCTCTTTTAGTGTCGTGGTACAACTTCTGTTTTTCCTGATGGCGTAAAACTCGTTGTTGTAACATTTCGTTTGGACGTAACAAATCAAAAACTGAACGAATTCCCCGGCCAATCAGAAGTTTAGAGGGAGACACCCCTGTCGTGGTGTGTGGTGTTATTCGATATTTAAACAAAAATTTATCCAACACCACTTGCATTTCCTCCCCACGAGAATGACGCAAGGCCGACTTGAAAGTACGGACCATGTTTTCCGCGAGACCGTTAGTAGATGGGTGGAAAACACTAGACCGGACATGTCTAATGCCATTTAGGTGGACGAAGGAACGAAATTCCTCACTGGTAAAACAAGTACCATTGTCGGAAACCAGGACTACGGGTAAACCCCATCGAGCGAAAACTGAACGGAGTAAGCGAATCGTTACACCCGAAGTCGTGGAAGTGGTTGGAAAAATTTCCACCCACTTAGAGTAGGCGTCCACCATGACTAGGAAATAAATATTATTATAGGACCTGCATAGTCAACATGGATCCTATGCCACGGTATAGTAGGCCATTCCCAAGGATGAAGTGGACTTTTCCTTGGGAGATCTCTGTTCTCTAGGCAGCTTTGACAGGAACGAACCAATGATTCGAGTTCTCCATCTAAACCAGGCCACCAGAAATAAGCTCTCGCCAGCTCTTTCATTTTTGTTGCGCCCATGTGTTCAGCGTGAAGTTCCTTCACTAAATTCGACCTGCCTTTATTTGGAATAATCACTCTGTGGCCCCATAAGAGACAGCCATTTTGAATAGAGAGGCCAGACTGACGCTGAATAAAAGGCTGTAATTCACTCTCAACCTTAGTAGGCCAACCAACTGAGCAGAAATGGATGACCCTAGACAGAATAGGGTCTGATTTTGTCCACTGCTCTATTTGTACTGCAGATACTGGAGTGGATTCCAAAAACTCCACCAAGTGAACCCATTCTGTAGGTATAGGTACACAATCATTTGGATTTTCTAAGGGCAACCTACTTAGCGCATCAGCCGTACCTAGAAGTTTACCTGACCGATGTACTAAGTCAAATTTATAGGCTTGTAGAATCAGTGCCCATCGTTGAATCCTACCTGAGGCCATAACTGGAATATTTTATTAGGTGAAAATAAACCTAAAAGAGGCTTATGGTCAGTAATTAGTTTAAATTCATGACCCCATAGATAGAAATGAAATTTTTTTACTGCAAATACTAAGGCTAATGCTTCACGTTCCACTTGTGCATATCGTCTTTCCGTCTCAGTTAGTGTTCTAGAAGCAAAACAGATAGGCCTATCTACACCATCAATGTGGTGAGATAACACTGCCCCAATTCCATAAGAACTGCTGTCTGCTGAAACTACGAGAGGAAGTTTAGGATCATAATGCACTAGGAGAGTGGACTTTAGTAGTACGTCCTTGGAAGCCTCAAATGCTTCCTTTTGAGTTTTCTCCCATCTCCACTGTTCCCCAGATCGTAATAGCTTATTCAGGGGTTCAAGGAAAGTCGATGCATTAGGCAAAAATTTCCTATAAAAGTTTAGGAGACCTAAATAAGCTTGTAACTGTGTGATGTTTTGTGGAGGTGGTGCCTTTTCTATTGCTTCTAGTTTATCCACCGTTGGATGAATGCCTGAGGCATCTATGCGGAACCCTAAATATGAAACCTCATTAGTGACCCATGAACACTTTTCTCTCTTTAGCTTAAGTCCGGCATCCCGGAGTCTTTTTAGAACCGTGGTTAATCTAGTTAGGTGTTCTTTTTTAGTCGAACCTGAAATGAGGACATCATCTAGAAAGCAAAGTACCCCTGGAATGTGACCTAGAACTTGGTCCATTGTCCTCTGAAAAATACCTGGAGCCGATGCTATTCCATAGCATAGCCTATTGTACTTATATAGGCCTCGGTGCGTATTTATGATAGTTAATTCTTTAGAATTTTCATCTAAACTTAGTTGAGCATAGGCTTGGGACATATCGAGTTTTGTGAAATATTTTCCCCCAGCAAGAGAGCTAAATAATTCATCAGGCTTGGGTATAGGATAGCAATCTAGAAGGACGGCTCTATTTGCTGTTAAACGGTAATCCCCGCATAACCGCACGGACTTGTCCGGTTTTAGTACAGGAACTACTGGGGCAGCCCACTTAGCGTGTGTGACTGGTTCAATAATTTTATCTTTTAGCAGCCTGTCAATTTCTAAATCTACCTTCTCCCGCAGTGCATGCGCAATTGAACGAGCCTTACAAAATTTCGGAGTTACATTAGGATCTACTTCTATGCAGACCTGATGGCCTTTTAGGTTGCCTACTTCAGGCCCAAAATAGAAGAAAACTCCCTTAACAATGAGTCTATGTCAGATGGATATGAAAGTGTATGCACATCTGCCTGACCCCTTGGCAAGATTTTGTCAATTGGCATTTCCAAAGCATCAATCCAATCACGGCCTAGTAGAGTAGGCCCTTGCTCATCCACCACTAAAAGGGTTAAGGGATGAGACAAAGTTTTCTGGTTAAGTGTAACTGTGACGTATGCTTCTCCACAAATAGGTATTTTTATGTCCCCGTACTTCTTCAAAATCGTTTTAGATGCATGTAGTTTAGGTGTGTTTTTGAAAATCTTATCAAAAACTACCTTGGACATGACCGTCCGGGCAGCACCCGTATCCAATTCTAGAGGAACTGTAATTCCATTAGGCCTACCTCTACAATATATGGGCCTGTATTTTCCCCACTTTGCTGCTCATAGAATAGGTACTCCACTCCAATGTTCGAAGTATTTCCCTTTTGAGGATTTATACTAGAAATGTTAAAATTAGAATTTTCACCCTTTGTTTTCTTTGAAAACACACTTTAGCTATGTGGCCTATTTTACTACAGTTTCGGCAAACTGCTTCTTTAAAAGGGCAATCTTTCTTCCAATGGTGTTTTCCACACCCTGTACATGGCTTGGAAGGCTTAGTAGAATTAGTAGGCTTAGTCGTATTCGCCTCATACCTTTTATTTGCCTGTCTAGTAGGCTCGTTAGGTCTGCCAGGCCTAGAAGATTTAAAGCTATTTACGTGTTGGCGCTTTACTACTATGATTTCCAAAAGCTCTAACATCTTTAGCAGCTGCTTCTCTAGCCGTAGCTATTTCTACAGCCTGACTAAAAGTTAGGTCCTGTATGGCTAATAGGGCTCTCTGGGTAGACTCCTCTTTGAGACCCATTACAAACCTATCTCTTAGCATTTCATCTAATTTGTCCCCAAATTTACACGTACGGCTATGGCTTTTTATTCCTGCAACAAACTCTGCAATGCTTTCATTTCCCGTCTGATGCCTTGAATAAAATTTGAAACGTTCATAGATGAGAACTACTCGGGGTTTGTAGTGATCGGTTAGGGCCTGTACCAATTCCTTATAGGTGCAAGTTTCCGGTGCTTTAGGAGAAACTAGGTCCATAACTAAACCAAACGTTTTAGGGCCTATTATAGTTAAAAAGGTAGGTACTTTCTTAGCATCCGGAATGGAATTTGCCTCGAAAAACAACCTCACCCTAGTGGCATAAGCTTCGAAGTCCTCCCCATTGTCTTCATAGGGGCTTATATGGCCAATCACCGACATGCTAGAGCAAAACCGAATTAGGCCAACTCACGTGAAGTAGGTTAGGTTAGGTTTAAATTTGGTCTAGTTACTGAATAGTGAATTTTATTAGAGTTAGGGCTGAATAGTGAATTGTATTAGAGTTAGGGCTGAGTAGGAATTAGTTTTAGAGTTAGGGCTGAGTAGGAATTAGTTTTAGAATTAGGGCGGCGGGACCTACGCTATAGTACGGTAGCTTCCCCACACAAACAAACCAAATCGGACGACCCACTAGTCTACATCCAATTTTCCAAACAACCACTTGAACCCAATAAGCCAAATTAACCCAATAAGCCAAATTAACCCAATGAGCCAAATTTAACCCAATGAACAAAATTTAACCAAATGAGCCAAATCCCATCCTCGTCGCCAAATGTGATAGCGTGGGGTAGACACCCCAGTTAGGTTACTTAGGTTCTAGCAAACAAATCAAAAGCACTTACCGGTGCGTTGAATTAGGTATTCCTTGAAGCCTACCGTTTTATTCCTGTGTCCCACAACAGCCTACCTAACTCTCTCTTACATTACCAATTTAGAAGCTATAGACATTACCCCTAACTATACTTAAGTATGAACAACTTCCTACCCGATTTGTTACCTTAGATTCATCACCTAATTTTACTCAGCACCAAAGATTAGGTCAGATAGGAAAAAACATGTCTAGGCCAGACCAAAGCAATACGAACAGCCCGTTGGTTCGTTTATGGCTTCGTCTTGCCATTCAGCTTAGATTTAGTGATATTTACTCTTTAGTGACTTTTAGACTATATACATATATATACATACACGTCACCTCAAGGGAGAAACAGTAAACATGTTACCAGAATCTGAACATAACAGTACAGAGGATCCAGATTGGGAAATAGGACACAAAGAACTCAAGACTCAATTTATAACAAAATGGAGAGAAGAATACTTAACAAGTCTTAGAGAAAGACATAAACAATTAACAAAACAAAGTTGGAATGATTCAGTCAAAATTGGGGACATTGTGTTGATACATGACAAGACACCAAGACAACATTGGTCAATGGGAAAAGTCTTGGAACTCAAAACTGGTGAAGACGAAGTTACCAGGGTTGTAAAACTGAAAACAGCAACTGGTGAGACCACCAGAGATATCACATTACTATATCCTTTGGAGTGTGGGGCTAAATTAGAACCATTACCCCAAAGGATGGATCAGGATACTATTGGGGAGGAATCTCTCAATGTGCCTGATGTAACTCAGACTAAACCAGACAGG
Organism: Bathynomus jamesi; assembly: GCA_023014485.1. Taxonomy (NCBI): domain Eukaryota; kingdom Metazoa; phylum Arthropoda; class Malacostraca; order Isopoda; family Cirolanidae; genus Bathynomus; species Bathynomus jamesi. The sequence goes on from JAJOZX010004147.1 coordinate 315,036, forward strand.
CCTCAAAGAAAGACTGCTTTGAAAGCCAGAAAACTTTTACAAGAAAAAATTAAGACTGGTGACTTATAAACCTTACACAAATTGAGCAAAGTTAAAATGCTTAATAACCATACTTTAATTCCATAAATTTCCTATACCTAAAGGGAGTCAAACTGATTGACATAACTTTAACTAAACTTGAGAAGTTGGCCTCTTGAACTTTAATATTTAAATAGGTCTTGAGTAACCTCTCTCTCCCTAAATTCTACTTCATTCTTTTCAATCCATTTCACATGGTTTAAAACACAGTTTATCAAAAAATTTGATCTACAACATACAAATTTTTCTCCGGCCCCCCCCCAGTATATGGGAAAACTATACGCGCTCACAACATGGTATCATATGTGGTACATTCATTTCATAATTAAATATAAATTATTAATTAATTGAATTAAATATCTATACAAAATTGCCTCGGGATTGGCGACATAGCCTATTGGGAATGAAATAATTGAATTGCCATACGTACAAAGAACCTGTATGTATGAATCAGCCTCACATAGCAACAAGAAAACCCAATTTATTGTTTAGTCTACGAAGGAGTAGACCAAACAAAAATAATGCTAGTTCGGCAAATAATACACCAGAACCAAGGAACGGCTCTCAGGGCTGTTTATGTTACAGCGAAGCTTTAAACGCGGAGGATGTCTTTGTCCCCCCTAGAGGCCTGAGTGAATTCCTTATAATATAAAACCTAGTGACTATAAAAGGATAGGCCTATTCCTTCAGGAGTTTATATAGTGACTGCCTATATTAATTACCTTAAGTAAATTCGCCGCGTAACCCCATCGTGGCGGCCCTACACCGAAAATGACCGTCACGCCCTACATCGAAACAAACAAAGACCCAGCAAAAATAAGGTGAGGCAATTTCAGTTTTCATTAACATAAGCTTTCCCAACTCCCGATGCTAGAATTACCGTAATCACTTAAATATAAAAAGGTCCTTTAACAACCTACATATTTATAACTCTCTAACGAAAAAGCATAGGGCTTTTGTCGGTAACCCTCCACTGAAATCTGTTGGAAATTTCCAACGGATGAGGGCACAGGCAATCAACCCATAGCCCTATATAGTTTTTTCACAACTATATTAATAAAGGGCATAATGGTATACAAAAAACAGCTTTGAGCCACCCCTAAAAGTTATTCGATTTGCCTTAAATTTTACATGAAATATTTTTTAGCTAAAAGGAACCAGATTATAGTCTGGGAGGAAAGAAAATTGAACTTTGATTTTTTACCCCATTCTGTGGACCACCCTAAATTGTAGTACGCAGTATATATAACACATTAATACAACGTGAGTTGGTAGATACTGATACAAATACACCCCCCCATCTCCGGAGTGTCCTCCTTTTTGAAAGTTCAAATATGGCAACCCTATATTAAATAGTTAACTTTTTAACATCAATGTGCCCCTACCAGTGGCGGTTCCTCATATGGGCAATATGGGCAGCCGCACAGGGCGGCATTTGTGGAGGGGCGGCATGAGCGCCTGCAAAAAAAATAAAAATAAAAATAAGAATAAATAAATAAAGAAATAAATAAAAATAAAAAATAAAATAAAATAAATAATAAAAGATCAATGACTTTGCATCAAGGAAGGTAAGAAGAGTCAGGCTTTAGATGGCAGTTGTGCTGTGGTGCAATTTATTTTGTTTCTTGTTCAAAGTGTAGCATAATAATTACCCTTCTTAAGTGTCTTATTCTATTTATGTGATAGAGCATTTGTACAATTTAGAAATTTGATTCTCTAGTTTATTTATGGCAGTTGTGCAATTTAATTTGTATTTTTCCTGTTCATAGTATCATAATTACATTATCTTAAGTGAGTTATTCTATTTACGTGATGAAGGATTTGTAAAATTCAGAAATTTGAGTCTTTGTTTGGTTCTGAAGTTCCAACAATTAGTCCAATAAAAGGTTATTTTGTGAAAGAGTTATGTCTGTCCTTTATTTTGGGGGGATTCGAATGTGTGTGTGTTGGCGAACGGGGGGGGGGGCGCTGAAGGTGAGGTTCGCCCAGGGCGTCATGTAAGCTAGGACCGCCACTGGCCCCTACAGTATATGCACTCTTTTGCCCAGTATACCAGCATACCTCAGTGCATGCATCCCTACTTGGCGGCTTACAAACACCTCTGAAACTATTGCACATTGCTTGAAAAGTAACCACGAAAGGGATACACCTACAACTTTATTAAAGTACCAAACGTAACATCAAAATTCTGAGCTGCTTATTTTTCACGCCTAAGCCTTGGCCAGTTTTTTCTCCAGCTGCAACAGTGTGGTGGCGAGCAGTATCAACAAATTGAGTTCACCATTCCACACAGTGTACACGTTCAGAGAGACCGTTCCTTTATATATTACACTTACTAAAATTGTCCAAAGGAAAGCAACAACGATTTTTTTTATAGGATGCTTCACTCTAATTTTGTATTGTATGATGTTTTCGATCTCCTTCTTTCTTTCACTTTCTTTACCGTTAAGGTTTAGAAGCCTCATAGTTTGGGAGGCGATCGCCCCCCTCGCCCCCCTAAATCCGTCCCTGATACTAAATTTGGTGCAGATAACACTAGCTGTTTAGACGGCTCCCTCCCAGCTACACCCCCTACCACCAAACCTACCACCAAAGCGCTGGTTCGTGTTACTGGATTTCCATTAAGTTTGCCTTATAAGTAGTACACTTTTTCACTTTCGGGGAAATAAATAAGCTATTTTCTTTTCTCTCTCTCTAGGTTAGGTTTAATAGAATAAAAAAAAAGAGCACAAGTCATTCTTCTCTTCTTCCTATACATTAAATCCCTCCGACTTCTTGATATTCCCACCGTCATTCTAACGAGATGAACTCTGGAAATTCATTATTTACGACCCAATGAACGGGATCATTAGAATAATTTGACACTTTTGTGTGTATGTAATTGGGGTAGGTGACTCAAGTAGCCCTATGTCTTCTAGTATCGATATCGGTGGGGCAATACTGACACTCCTGGTCCCCTTCTGAAATGCTTGTGCTTGCTTTTCCTTCACTTTCCTGTTGCTTCCCAAAATTGCTGACGTTAATTTGAGTAAAAAATTTATCTATCTTTGGAAACTTTTTTCTTTCTAATCGTTCTTAGACATGATATTGATATGCTTGAAGGTGTGCAACGTAAGACAACCAAGCTTACTCCTAACCTAGAAGATTGGAATACAATAAAGGATTAAAGGGATTGACATGTTTAATTTTGATAGACGTTGTTTGAGGGAGATATGATAAAGATGTTCAAAATGTTTTCAGGTTTGGACAATTTAGATGTAACTTACTTTTCTTATTAGAGTCTGATGGAAAAACTCGAGGGCATTAATAAGAAAATTAGAAAACAGACTTGTAGAATGGGTCTACGAAAATACTTTTTTAGTCATAGAATAGTAGATTTTTGGAATGACTTCCATATAATGTGGTAAATAATAGTTCTTTAGTTAGTTTTAAGAAAAATTTCGACGCTTTCATGAATGAAACAGTTTGTAGATTGTAAATACTGTGTATTCTTAGCTTAAAGTTATGTAGGCTACATTGGTAGCTCTGTAAATAGTTTTATGTTAATTAACTGATTTGAGATTGACATTTTGAACAATTTTAGTATTATAAACTAAAATAAAATATAGTTTATAATTATAAAATAAAATATAGCTTATAACTTGGATAACCTTGATCGGTCCGAGTAGTTTCATGTTTTTTAAGTGAAATGTAATGTAACGTAATATAGTTCAAATTATCGGCCTTACACATCTGATCGACTTAACATTCTATCAACCAAGTTATTATTAGGTTAGGTTAATTTTGTCATTTTTTAGTGTGTTGATGTTTTGGTCTTGTCGACGAAATGGGTATAGGACCAAAATTATGGCTGGTACCTCTCCATGGCAATCTCAAAATCAACAACGAGAAGTTCCTAGTCCAGTAAATAAATACCAACTCGTCGTGCGAAAACTGATTGCCAATCTTGTTAAAAAAATTATGAAATGTGGTATATTATAGGCCAAGAATGATTTCTTGAATCTAAGAATTTACTTTGCTCCATGTAGTATGGCTTTAGAACCAAATATTAATTAGCTAATTAGGTTAGAAGGCATTTTGTGTGTTAGTCATAACTTCATAAGGTAATAATAGTTTTTGACAGCAAAAGCTTTTGTTATACATTTCAAGGACAAAGTGTGTGTGTGTGTATATAATATATATATATATATATATATGATGAATAAAACCACGAAGGAAAGGAAACACAAAATGGTGCTCAAGCACTTTCGTCTAATGACATCCTCAGGAACACTGAAGTACATAAAAAGGTTAAGCCTATATATAGGTTACAGAAAGAAAAAAAGAAAAAATAAATAACATACATACACACACACACACATATATATATATATATATATATATATATACATACATACATATCTATATATACAAATACATACATACATACATACATACTATATATACAATAAACAGAGAAGTAAAAATAATAAAAAAATAAAAATTAAAACCTTAAAGGATTACCAGTGAGGCGTACAGATTGTAAGGAAAAATATCGATTTTTAGCACAAGATCAAATGGATTATAAAAATACAAATTTATACTGGAACTGCCGGGTTTTAACACAATGCTGCCTATGGTCAGGTTTCGATATATATAAAAAAAAATAAAATGCAAATTAAAAGTTAATCGATTTTTAGCACAAGATCAAATGGATTATAAAAATACAAATTTATACTGGAACTCTGTCCGGGTTTTAGCACATTGCTGCCTATGGTCAGGTTTCAATATATATAAAAAAATAAAATGCAAATTAAAAGTGAATAAAGTAGAAGACAAGTTTACCAAAGATTTAATGTTTTACACTTCTTATCTAAATCTGCTTTAAAGGAATTCAACATAACAGGATCGAGTTGAAAAAGACCTTTGCTTATGTTGAAGTTATTTGAAAGTTGGATAATGGCAGACTCAAGAATATTTCTATTAACAATGTTGCTTGAATGGAATAAAACTGAAGCATTATTCCAATCAATACAGTGGGCTAACTCTGACAAATGGACAAAAAGGGCACTGGACAACTGTCCTGTTCTAACGGAATATTGATGCTGTTTTATACGTGTGTGCAAATCCTTTCCTGTCTGACCTATGTAAAAGGAATCACATTGTTTACAACCAATTTTATAGATAATGCCTGAATTATTGGTAGGGCTATTTTTTACTATGATATTTTTCACAATATTGTTATATGAAAATATTACATTAATATCCAAAAGTTTAAGTATATTAGCAATGCCTAAAAAGCCCGGGAAAAATGGAAGTACTAAAATATTTTTGACAAAGTACGAGTGTTAATATTGACACGATAGAAAGTTCATTTTGCCTTGTTGAGACAAGATTCCATAAATGCAGATGGATAACACAAATCACTTCCAATACCGTTGATTTTTTCCAATTCGGCATCGATGTATTCTGGACTGGCGATCCTAAGGGTGCGGAGAAACATTGATGAAAATATGGCCTTCTTAGTGGGGGTATCATGTCCCTAGTAAAAGTGTACGTAGGACAAATTGTTTGTCATTTTCCGATAGATACTAAACTTAAAACCTGGGCTTTCCCTATGTACACGCACATCCAAAAATGGGATTGAATTGTCTTGCTCAACTTCTAAAGTAAACTTAATGGAGGGGACTTGATCATTTAACTGAAGGAGGAAGCTATCCAGGTCACGATTCATGGGCCAGATACACAAAATATCGTCGACGTACCGCAACCAAGGGATGCCAACCCCCAGGATTCTCGGAAGGCCATATTTTCATCAATGTTTCTCCGCGCCCTTAGGATCGCCAGTCCGGAATACATCGATGCCGAATTGGAAAAAATCAACGGTATTGGAAGTGATTTGTGTTATCGATCTGCGTTTATGGAATCTTGTCTCAACAAGGCAAAACGAACTTTCTATCGTGTCAATATTAACACTCGTACTTTGTCAAAAAATATTTTAGTACTTCCATTTTTCCCGGGCTTTTTAGGCATTGCTAATGTACTTAAACTTTTGGATATTAATGTAGTATTTTCATATAACAATATTGTGAAAAATATCATAGTAAAAATAGCCCTACCAATAATTCAGGCATTATCTATAAAATTGGTTGTAAACAATGTGATTCCTTTTACATAGGTCAGACAGGAAAGGATTTGCACACACGTATAAAACAGCATCAATATTCCGTTAGAACAGGACAGTTGTCCAGTGCCCTTTTTGTCCATTTGTCAGAGTTAGCCCACTGTATTGATTGGAATAATGCTTCAGTTTTATTCCATTCAAGCAACATTGTTAATAGAAATATTCTTGAGTCTGCCATTATCCAACTTTCAAATAACTTCAACATAAGCAAAGGTCTTTTTCAACTCGATCCTGTTATGTTGAATTCCTTTAAAGCAGATTTAGATAAGAAGTGTAAAACATTAAATCTTTGGTAAACTTGTCTTCTACTTTATTAACTTTTAATTTGCATTTTATTTTTTTATATATATCGAAACCTGACCATAGGCAGCAATGTGTTAAAACCCGGACAGAGTTCCAGTATAAATTTGTATTTTTATAATCCATTTGATCTTGTGCTAAAAATCGATTAACTTTTAATTTGCATTTTATTTTTTTTATATATATCGAAACCTGACCATAGGCAGCATTGTGTTAAAACCGGCAGAGTTCCAGTATAAATTTGTATTTTTATAATCCATTTGATCTTGTGCTAAAAATCGATATTTTTCCTTACAATCTGTACGTCTCACTGGTAATCCTTTAAGGTTTTAATTTTTAATTTTATTTATTATTTTTACTTCTCTGTTTATTGTATATATATGTATGTATGTATGTATGTATATATGTATTTGTATATAGATATGTATGTATATATATATATATATATGTGTGTTGTGTGTTATTTATTTTTTCTTTTTTTCTTTCTGTAACCTATATATAGGCTTAACCTTTTTATGTACTTCAGTGTTTCCTGAGGATGTCATTAGACGAAAGCGCTGAGCACCATTTTGTGTTTCCTTTCCTTCGTGGTTTTATTCATCATAAATATTTTTCACGTGTTACCTTCGTGAAATAATTTTCATATATATATATATATATATATTATATATATATATATATAACATATACATATATACACAAACTTAATAAATTAAGGGTAATTATTCGTTTATTTGACCCACTCTTTTTATAATGAGCAAACTTTTCTGGTCAATTTTGAGGTGTTCTGCACGAATCTGCCATCCGTTAACTGTGCAAATGCTTAGTTTTCGAGATAGTCATCTCGAAAATTGCATTTGCACAGGAAACGGATGGCAGATTCGAGCAAAACACCTCAAAATCAACCAGAAAAGTTTGCATTCGTGCTAAACACAACCTAACCTAACCAGTCACCATATTTTGGAGGATATAGTTCTGCAATTGCAGTAAGGAAGTGATGCAGAACTGTAGAATCGTCAGGATGTTCTGCCAGGAACAAGTATTGTGCAAAATATTTCTGGTAATGAGGGCGTCTGTTCCCAGTATGTAAAACCCATGATTTCACATCCTTCCACAAGCATTCAATGTTTTGTTTATTTTTTGGATTTTTTTTACAACACCTAAACATCTTCGAGTCTTGTCTTAAAATATAGGCAGTATTACATTTAGGGCAAATCACGGATGTCAGAATTATGCTGTGATTGGAAAAAACATCTAAACTTTTATCTTCATTGAGGCCAACAAGGCAGATTAGGTCTTCAAAATCAAGTTCACAAGATTGACACGTCATGGTTCTAGAATGAAAATCACCAAACTAACAAGTAACAAAGAAGTAGGCAAAATCAAGAAAAAGTAGCCAAAAATAAACAAAGTAACCTATAGTTGAATGAAAATCTCCAAAAAAGGTAGCCAAAATAAACAAATTAACCGAAATTTATATACATACCGTACATATTAGAAAGTAGAAAATATTTTTTTTTATAAAAAAGTACATTTTATATAAATTTGCACAAGATAATATGGTACTTGTGGGTTATCTGTCGCCACTTTTTAATATTTTTTTATTTATTTATTTTTATATATTAAGAGAAGAGGATTCTTTATATTGTACGGCATTGACGATTGGTTAGGTTAAGTCGTGCTAGTTTGGTTTAAATACCATTTTATTTAACCAAACTAGCACGACTTAACCTAACCAATCGTCAATGCCGTACAGTATAAAGAATCCTCTTCTCTTAATATATAAAAATAAATAAATAAAAAAAATATTAAAAAGTGGCGACAGATAACCCACAAGTACCGATAATATATATATTTTCTTATTCAGTTTTGATTGGTTATTCAATATATATTGCTGTTATAGCTGGGTGTGACTGGGTCAAAAAATGATAATAACCAAATTAAGTTTTAAAGGTCATTTACAACGATAGTTGCAGAGTTTCCTTCAGAACAGAACATTTAGTTAGAGTAGTTTTAAGTTATAATTAAGAATTTATGGACGGAGGAGAGTTTATAAATTGTGTAGTGTATATCTAAGCTTCATTTGTGTAAATGTTCCAAATGGGAACCTATCCTACCCGAACTAACATAACCTAATTTAACACATTTGACTGATTACCTTTCAAATCTGAGCTTAATTTGTTGTGCAAATGTTCCAAAACGGAACGTACCCCCAACCTATATGATCCAATTGACTGATTTTTTTACATTTATGTTTTACATTTTATTTGGAAAACATGAAGCCACTGGGGCCTATCAAGGTTATCCAAGTCATGAGCTTACAGTCATACCCTGCTTTACGTCGGTTCACTTTACATCAAATTCGACTTTGTCAGTTTTCAAGAGCAAGATTTTGTTCATACTACGTCGTTTTACTTTACTTTACGTCGCTTTACCTACAAGTACAAGGTATTTTTATAGATCAAGTCTACAAGTCTATTTTCTAATTTTCTTATTATGCCCATGACTTATCCCATCAGCTTCTAGTGAGAAAAAGTTATATACATCTAAATTGTCCAAACCTGAAAATATTTTGAACATCTGTATCATATTTCCCTTCCTACAATGTGTCTCAAAACTAAACATACCTAGTTCCTTTAATCTTTCTCTGTATTCCAATCTTCTTAGGTTAGGGATAAGCTTGGTTGCCCTACATTGTACACACCTTCAAGCCTATTAATATCTTGTCTAAGGTAGGTAACCAAGCTTGAATGCAATATTCTAAGTGAGGCCTAACATAAGAATTATATAGCTAATTTACAAATGACTTACTTCCTTTGTAACTAACATTCCTCTTAATAATACCTAACATTTTATTTGCTTTATTTCTAGCCTCCTAAGCTTTGCTTAGAAAATTTTAGATCACTATGGTACTAACTATAACACCAAGATCTTTTTCTTGTCTAACATCTTCTAACCAGTTTCCTTGCATCTCATAACTAAATTTTTCATTATTTCTACCACAGTAGATAGCTTTGTATTTTTGAATATTGAATTCCATCTGCCATTTACTCACCCAAGCAACTAATCTCTCAAGATCCTTTTGCAATTTCTAAGAATTTTCTATATTTGTAACTGGGGCAACTACTATTGTATCATTTGCAAATTTAGAGATTTTACTCCCTATTCTCTTCTGAATCATTTAGATATAAAATAAAGAGTAATGGACCTAAAACTGATCCCTGTGGTACCCTACTTTTCACTTTCTACCAGATTTATGACCATTTAGAATTACTCTGTTCTGTCTTCCAACCATTTTTCTACCCAATTTATAACTGACCTCAACATATAGTTGCCCCTTGCCATTTGCAGGTTTGTGCTTCACAGATTTCATTTATTGATGGTTGACTATTTATGACCCTTTTCATGCTTTGCAGGTATAAATTTTATGTATCCACAGATTAGCTTGACTATGAAATTTTGTGTGTGTCTGCAGAAGTGCAAAATGGCAACTAACCTCACTCAGCTGACCATTTATGGACTTCTAGGCATCTTAGGGTCCACACACAGTCACACACACCCTTTCTGTCATTACTGAAATTATGTACAATGTCTGGGTCTAAAATAATATTTTCATTATTTCTTTCCCAGTACTGTTCAGTAGTTAAACACTATACTCAAACCCTGTTAATTTGACACGTTTGGGGCTCTACCTAGTGATGTTAAAAAACGGGTTTTTTTATGTCCATGTTGTTTTTTTTGTCGTTTTATTTGTTTTTTGTTGTTTTTTTTAATAATTAATATAGATATTGCCAATTTAATTATAAGGTATACTTTTGCAATGATATATATTATAAAAATAAATAAATAAATAATAAAATAGGCCATATGGTACCAGTATAGAATGGCCTTTTCAGCCTATTTACAGAAAAAAACTGGCCTCTTTCTTGCACTGAGTCTTGTATCTTAGATCCGTTAAACTTGCGAGAACTGGCTGGGAGCTGACTGCCCATTGTCCAACCTTTCCAGGACTCTCCCATCCATGCCTCGGATTTTGAATCTCCCACTTAACTATCCTTTAGACCTGCGATGACATATTTTCCCCCCGAGACCATCCATATATATACATACACATACACCCATATACCAATATATGTTACACACTATAGTGGAGCCACTTATATACACATTTATATCTATTATATACCCCATACACACGCATACATCCAGAATTCCAGATACATACGCACACATACTCACATATATACCTACACAAACTCATACACCTCTATTTCGCCCTTTCATTACCTCCGAAATCATTTAGCACATACAGTAATATCCATATAGCCAAAAGAAACCGATTAAGCACAGACAGAGCAGCAAAGCTAGTATTTATATCCCAAAATGCAAAATTCCAAGAAAGTGAAGTAAAACATGGTGCTACATTGGGCTTCGTCAACATCCAAATCTGCAATAATTACCAGTACCTGTGATCAGAGCTGGGCACTTGCGTTTTTTTTTGCGGTACTGCGGTACTACTACCACACTACCAAACTGGTACTGCATAACGCAGTACCGCAAAGGATCGCTGAAAGTACAGCAGTACCGCTACCGCATTCAAATTTCCCGCGGTACTTTCCGCGGTACCGACCAACACGGTAGTACCGCAGTACCGACCAACACGGTAGTACCGCAGTACCGCAAAAAAAACCGCAAGTGCCCAGCTCTGCCTGTGATATTGAAACTATATGCTCTAATCAATCTAGTGATAATGATTCTTCAATGGAAATAGAATCAGATAATGAAAGTTAAACAGCATTAGGTTAACACAAAGGTTAATATACTGCGCGGTCATTGCAGTTATATATATATATATATATATACACATATGAAATAGGATCCCTCCTAAGGAGATGTAATTTTACATTTAGGATAAAAACGAAGACGTAGAGCAAGAAAGTCATTATATTTGGCTGCAGCCGACGTTTCGGGCAACTCTACCCATTTTCAAGGCCTAATAAAATAAAAAGCTAAAATTAATGCATGACAAAAAAAAAATAAATATACGAATGTCAAAAACAAACTAATTCATAGCACAGAATAAAACCACTTAAAGAATAAAAATTAAAAAGCGTAAAACAAGCATAAGCCAAAAACAAAAATTAAAAATTATATACATGACAAATAACACATGATAAAAGTAAAACTTTAAAACTAAAAACATTCAAACAAATTAGTTAAAAACTTCACTAATAAAAAGTTAAATGAAAAAACTCAAAAGTGCACGAAACATACCATGCTCATTTGACATCCTCAAACAACTGAGGCGAAAAGGAGACAGGGTCAAGGGGAAAACAGAAAAATTTAGTTGGTAGGCATTCTAATTAATATAAAGGGGGTAACAGCTAGAATCAATATTTAAGCTGGAGTTCAGAAATTTAATGCACAAAGATTCATAAATACGGAGAGAGGACGGACATTTTAATGATTTAAGAATTTTAAAGTTATTAACGGAAATATCAACTTTACACTTAACAGAATGATTTCTAATGGCAGACTGTTCCTTTTTAGATAAAACTTTCCCTGTCCTATGGCTAATACCCATATGGGAGCAAAATCTTGCCTGCAAAGAATGAACTGTGCTGCCAACGTAGTTCCCCTGGGAACACCCAGGGCAGGTAAACAAATAAACGACAGACAGAGCTGGGCAGTATTTAAATACATTTGTATTTAAATACATTTGTGTATTTAGAACTCTATTTATAAATACATTGTTTTTCATGTATTTAAATATAGTATTTAAATACTTTAATGAGTATTTAAATACAATGTATTTAAATACTCAAAATATAAAAATGTAAATACTTTTACTGGTTTAATACACGTTCTGTACTAGCACAGTACGACGCGTCGACAGTGTAGTACAGCATGGTTCATGTTTCAACGTGTCAGTTCAATCAGTTGTGTGCTACTCTTAGTCGAAAGCGTTTGATTTCTTTATCGTGTGCGTGTCATGGCTTCAACAAGCAAATCCGGTGAATCAAACAGTGATATATCTGCAGATAACAATTTAGTGCCACCCTCTGTTTGATGGAAAATACTTTAAAATTAAATCTAAAGACGGTAATAAGGTAAAGTGCACCTGCTTGCTGTGTAAACACGAAGTCTCTGCTGCAAGCAATGCTACAACGAATCTGTACACTCATCTGAAGGTAAGTGTTTTTTTAGACATCAAAAATATCTTGAAATTGACCGAATAATCGTACAAAACGGCCCTGCCTTAAGTGGGCCTGTGTAACTAACTCGTTGCAATCAATCCAATTTGCGATGGAAAATTCATTGATGAAAAAGCTTTTAAAATCGTCTGATCTATCGAGTGGTGTATTTATTTCGACATTCACCGTGTCCCTAAAGTAGAAATTTATCAAAACATGAATTAGTGAATGCATATTTAAAATTTGTATGTATTTAAAATGTATTTACAAATGTATTTAAATACAATTGATGTATTTTGTATTTAGTATCTAAATACATTCGTAAAATGTATTTAGTATTTAGTATTTAAATACATTTCTCCCATGTATTTAGTATTTAGTATTTAAATACATTCAATGTATTTATTGCCCAGCTCTGACGACAGAACAGTTCATCGCAGGGGGGATTTTGTCCTTACAATGGAAAAAACATTCAAGGGTATTATTATTCACAAAAGCAACCTTAAAATCAGTGTGAAAATAAAATTTCCTCACCACACTCAACAATTGCTTTTTCACAAAAGTGTTAAATTGGTAGAGGTCAGGTAAAACAAGATATTTACAATTCTTAGGAACATCATACGTTGGGATAAGTTTGGGGGAATAAACATTATTAAGTAATTTACCAATAATAACTCCTCCACTTATGATGAATTGTACGTTTCAGGCTCTTATTTGGGCCTTATGTATGGTCTGCCTAAGGTTCATAAAGTCGGTGTTCCATTGCGCCCAATTTTAGCGTCTTATCCTTTGGCTAATTACAAACTTGCCAAATTTCTTGTCCCACTGTTATCATCATTTACTGTGAACTTGTTCAGTGTTAAGGATAGTTTTTCTTTTGTGTCGGAAATTAAGAAGTTTAATATGAATTCTTTGTTTATGACAAGTTTTGATGTATCTTCCCTCTTTACAAATGTCCCCTTGGATGAGACCATTACAATTATTTTAAATAAAGCTTTTCCACAGCCGGACTCACTTTTTCACGGCTTTGGCAGAGCACAGTTTGAGCAGCTTCTGAATTTGGCTGTCAAGGATAACTTTTTTAGTTTTCAAGGGGTAGTTTACCGTCAGTTGGATGGAGTGGGGATGGGGAGCCCCTTGGGTCCCGTTTTTGCGAATATTTTCATGTCTCATCTTGAGGAAAGGGCCTTCTGTGAGTGCCCCCCTCACCTTAAGCCGAATTTGTACAGACGTTATGTTGATGACACGCTTGCTTTATTCCAAACGGATAATTAATCAGTTCAGTTTTTAAATTTTTTGAACACACTTCATAAGAACATTATACTTACGCAGGAAAAGGAAGTTCAAGGTTCTATTCCTTTCCTTGATGTTTTGGTTTCCAAATCAGGCTCAACTGTTTTAACTTCTACATACCGGAAGCCTACTTTTATAGGTTTAGGTTTTAATTTTTATAGTTTTTGCGATTTTAATTACAAACTAAGTTCGATTCGCACTTTAGTGCATAGAGCTTATAATATTTGCTCAAACTTTGCTCTGCTTCATAATGAGTTTGAATTCCTTACTGATTTTTTCTTTAAAAATGGTTTTCCACGGGTTCTTGTACAAGGTATTATTGGTAAATTACTTAATAATGTTTATTCCCCCAAACTTATCCCAATGTATGATGTTCCTAAGAATTGTAAATATCTTGTTTTACCTGACCTCTACCAATTTAACACTTGTGAAAAAGCAATTGTTGAGTGTGGTGAGGAAATTTTATTTTCACACTGATTTTAAGGTTGCTTTTGTGAATAATAATACCCTTGAATGTTTTTTCCGTTGTAAGGACAAAATCCCCCCTGCGATGAACTGTTCTGTCGTTTATTTGTTTACCTGCCCTGGGTGTTCCCAGGGGAACTACGTTGGCAGCACAGTTCGTTCTTTGCAGGCAAGATTTTGCTCCCATATGGGTATTAGCCATAGGACAGGGAAAGTTTTATCTAAAAAGGAACAGTCTGCCATTAGAAATCATTCTGTTAAGTGTAAAGTTGATATTTCCATTAATAACTTTAAAATTCTTAAATCATTAAAATGTCCGTCCTCTCTCCGTATTTATGAATCTTTGTGCATTAAATTTCTGAACTCCAGCTTAAATATTGATTCTAGCTGTTACCCCCTTTATATTAATTAGAATGCCTACCAACTAAATTTTCTGTTTTCCCCTTGACCCTGTCTCCTTTTCGCCTCAGTTGTTTGAGGATGTCAAGTGAGCATGGTATGTTTCGTGCACTTTTGAGTTTTTTCATTTAACTTTTTATTAGTGAAGTTTTTAACTAATTTGTTTGAATGTTTTTAGTTTTAAAGTTTTACTTTTATCATGTGTTATTTGTCATGTATATAATTTTTAATTTTTGTTTTTGGCTTATGCTTGTTTTACGCTTTTTAATTTTTATTCTTTAAGTGGTTTTATTCTGTGCTATGAATTAGTTTGTTTTTGACATTCGTATTTTTTTTTTTTTTTTTGTCATGCATTAATTTTAGCTTTTTATTTTATTAGGCCTTGAAAATGGGTAGAGTTGCCCGAAACGTTGGCTGCAGCCAAATATAATGACTTTCTTGCTCTACGTCTTTGTTTTTATCCTAAATGTATATATATATTAGGGTGCCACTTATTTGGGGTGTTTTTCATTTTTTAGGAATTTCTATCAGGACGGGCGCATTTCTGGTGTCATTCCGTCTAAAAACATTGTGTATAAAATATTTTTGAAATAAAATAATAATTAGAACTGCCTCAACGAGGTCAAAGTTTATACTTTTTGTCGAAAAGTACTCATGGCGTTCTGTTATCATGTCAGTTTTCGTTTCGATAGCTGCTGTAGTTTCTGAGTTGAAAAATGATAACAGACAGACAGACGGACGGTCAGAGTCGTTGGTTTAGTCTTCCGCACTGGTGTACAGAAGACTAAAATGAGGTATTATACAGGGTGTAACACGAGTTTATCCAAATATTGATACAGGCGAAAGAACATGTTATTCTAAGTAGAAAATGGGTTGGGACGAGTTTTGCCAACACTAACAGTGTTTCATTCTCTTTTTCAGTGAGTTCTGAAACGACGTGATGGCTTCGGCAACAAGATCTAAAACAGCAGTCTATCTCCTGGGGACCGTGGACCACAGCATCACAGGAAGCATGCTGCCTACGGGAAAGCAGGCGCTTCAGTACTTTTCCACCTTCACCTTGACGTCAAGAAGCCGATCAAGGAAGCAGCCGCTGAGACAGTGACCGCAGTCAAGGAATTCTGGAGCGGTCCCGTATTCCTACGCAGAAAGACCAACGCGCAAGGGACAGGTCTCCGAATGTACGAGAAGTGGGGCTCTGAACAAGAACTCGAAACGGCGCACTGTGACCCAAATCAGGAACGAGGCCGAGTTCCTCTCATCCCTTGACCGCCTCTTCGACATCGCACACGAACGGCGATGTCGATGATCACATCGAAGAGGAAAGGGAGTTCCTGACGGGACAAAGGGCCGAGGTGCGGCGCGGCCGCATCTCCTCCACACGTGACATGACGCTGCACACTGAGGAGGAGCGTGCGAGGAGACAGGAAGCGGAAAGGAGCCGCCGGCAAGATGATGAAAGGGCGAACAGAGAGAGCCGAGAAGAACTCGTCGAACTGGCATCGAGCTCCAGCTCAGGTGCAAGCAGCCCGACTCGGTCACCGACACGGCGTCGTCGCCGAGAAGAAGAGGAAGAGCTCTCTCTCCCGGGCCCGTCCACGTCGAATGCAGAAGCATCTACGACCCCTTTACCACCCAAGCGATTCCGCGCGTCGAAAAAGATGATCACCCCTGATCTCTCTGCAGCGATGGATCGGACGAAACTTACCGACCGAGAAGGTGTTTTTTTGCTGCCGGCGGCTGCGAGGAGCTTGGGCCACGACCCTGATGAGCTGGTCTTGAACCGCGAATCCTCCCGCCGCGACCGAGCAAAGTTCCGTGCTATGGCAGCAGCGGAAATGAAGGCAGCCTTCCATCCTACTGTGCCGCTGACCGTTCACTGGGACGGGAAAATCGTACCAGCGGCTGACGGAGGCCCTGCTGAAGATCGCCTTCCAGTTCTGGTGTCTGGGGAGAACGTCGACAAGCTTCTGGCTGTGCCCAGCCTCCCCGACGGAACCGGCCGCGCCATGGCGGAAGCCGTCCTCTCTGCCCTCGAGGATTGGGACATCAAGGGACGGATCTGTGCCCTCTCTTTTGACACCACCGCCTCAAACACAGGACTCTCAGGAGGAGCTTGCTATATCATTGAGCAGAAACTCGAGAAGACAGTGCTTCATTTGGCTTGCCGCCACCACATCCACGAACTGGTGTGCGAGAAGGCATTCACGGCGTGCCTCGGTCCCTCTACTGGTCCTGACATCCTCCTGTTCAAACGATTCGCCGCCCAGTGGGACTTCATCGATCAAACCAAAGCGAAGCCCTTCGAGGATGGAACCATGCTGCAGCACCTGAAGGACGCCCGCGACGACCTGCTGATCGAATTCAGCCGCCTCCTCGACGGTCAACATCCACGTGATGACTACAGGGAACTTCTGGAGCTCTCTGTAATTGTGCTGGGCGGTCCGAACAAGCGGGGTGCCCGGTTCGCTCGTCCCGGCGCCTTCCATCGCGCGCGCTGGATGGCAAAAGTCATCTATGCCATCAAACTGTTCCTGTTCCGGGAACAGTTTCAGATGTCGTCAGGCGAAGCGGCTGGAATCTGGCGATTCACCATCTTCGCCGTGTCCATCTACGTGACGGCCTGGTACAAAGCGCCGCTCCCGGCAACGGCCCCAGCCGCGGACCTCGCGCTGCTCAAGGCCCTCGTCTATTATCCGGACTCAGCGGTGGCCAAGGCGACGGCGACAGTCTTCGCCAGGCACCTATGGTACTTGAGCGAGCGCCTCGTCACCCTGGCCATCTTCGACGAGGGTATCGACTTGGCGAGAAAGCGGGAGATGATTAAAGCGATGGAAGAAGAGGAAGGATTGGAGGATCCCCCGCGGCGTATCAATGTGGACCTGTCCACCGCCTCAATCGCCAACAATACATTGGCCAAGTTCACAACGACTACATCAAAGGAGTTCTTCAAGGTTCTGGACATCAGCACCGCCTTCCTGCTCAAGGATCCGGAGGAGTGGCGGACGGACCCAGCCTTCATCGCCGCATCCCGCCGAGTCCAGGCCCTTCAAGTTGTCAATGACTTCGCGGAGCGCGGGGTGGCGTTGATGCAGTCTTTCAACCTGGCCCTTACCAAGAGTGAAGACCAAAGGCAGTTCCTCTTACAAGTGGTCGAGAAGCACCGCTGTGACTTCCCAACCGCCCGCAAGTCCACCGTGACCTCTGCAAAGTAGGCAACAATGAGAGGGAGATGGGCGCCCATGATACCCCCCCCCCCCCCTTGAGGGGCTAATACTCGAGTTGAGGGGGACCTAGAGTTGAAAGTATGAAGTCCAGTTATATGTTTTAGGTCAAGATTAGTAGCTTGAACAAACTAGAAGTGATATTTTATTTGCTAGAGGCATAGAACATCATGATCTAAAATTTCTACTTTTCGAGAAAATATACAAACTTTGACCGTATTGAGGCAGTTCTAAATATTGTTTTATTTCAAAAATATTTTACACACGATATTTTTTGACAAAATGGAACCAGAAACGCGCCCGTCCTGATAAAAATTCAAACTTTCGAAAATAAGTGTCACCCTAATATATATATATATATATATATATATATATATATATATATACACACCCCGCAAGGGGGTTCTAAGCTCGTGCTCTTTGTGCTCGTTTGTACGTGCTTGTTCCTGGAGGTTTCACGTGCGCCCTCCCGGCCCTAGCACCCAAGGATGATGGGGCTCGACCCTGCAGTCCTTGTCATCCTTGGTCTTTTTCCACTTCGACTGTCCCCTCCACCCTTTCTTTTTCCTCTGTCTTTCCTCTCACTTTTTCTTTGTTTTTTCCGCTGAGATATGCCCTTTAAATAGAGGCGAATCGGTTCTTCCTAAACTAAAAAAAAAAAAAAAAATAAAAAATATATACACACTGGTATTCTTGCCAATCACAATTATATCTATTGTTTTATACCAGTATTATATATTTTTATGTATATTATACCAGTACCTGTGATATTGAAACTAGCATATATGCTCTACCCAATCTAGTGATGATTCTTCCATGGAAATGAAGGTTAAACAACATTAGGTTAACAAAAAGGTTCAAAAAAGGTGAATATTTTTTTTTCTATCTGGAATATTATACTGGTACTCTTGCCAATCACAATTATGTACGGTATATTGTTTGAAACAAGGAAGAATGTTTTATGTTCTAGTTAAAAAATATATATACATATGAAAAATGAGGGTTTGTTTTTCCTTTCTATTATATACTTTTTGCGTGATTCAGTTTTTCTAAAAGATGACTATATATACTAGGTATAACTGTATAAGCATGGTAGTATAGTAAATTATAGGTAATACTAATATACTTATTAGATTAAAGGAAGAAAATATGGAATAAGTTTAAAACAATAAAAAACAAAAAAAAAACAGACTATCTTCGTTTTAAACAAAAAAACAACAACAAAAAATGACACAATAAAAACGACTCACATCACTAGCTCTACCTTTGTTGAATAATCTGGTAGGTACGAATTAACTGGACAGTACAAAATTAGTTGGAAATTTCAAACTTTTGTACAAAGTATGAAAGTATTTGTATACAAAATATGTTGGGTATTTTAACATTTTATATGAATGTGTGGTGTATTTCTTAAATCTATGTACTGTCCAGTAACTTTGCCCACCTTATATCTGTGCTAATGTAAGGTAAAATGTTCATAAATATGAGGAAAAATGTTTTTCCCAAAGAAGAAATGAATAGTACATGTGAAATTATGCAAACACTACTTGTAGTTTTGTATAAAATGAAGCTTTATTACCAATATGAGTCTGCCCAGTACTTTTCCATACTGTCATAAGAAAGTGGTGCAATGTTACCCCTTGATTAGGAGACCAAATCTACAATTCCATGCCTTATTTACCACATTCCTTGTGATTTTCAGTGGTTTTGCATAAAATATTTTTTTTATAGAAAATTTTCTCCTTTTCTAGCATGATCTCAGCATATTTGATATTTTTCTAGCACACTCCTGATTGCTGAACTATATTCCATTTAGAAATTCTTATGTAGTAGGAGAAAAAATACTAATTGGCAACCTCAGTAGGCACACACACACACACACCACACACACACACACACACACACACACACACAGTCTGCATATGACAACATGAAGGCCACCATGGGCTGCTTGGGTATAATTTGTACAACTATCAGATTACTTGAACATTGGTACCTACCAAAAAGTTCAAAATTCCTGGGATATTTTGAAGGGTCAAAGAAATTTACAAATTAACCCAAAGTACAAAATAATGGAGCATGATCCCCCAACCTGCATGAGGTCTGATGTGCATGAATTCAGAGATAGGACAAGGGCAGTTCACTACCCTTTTTTCAATCTGCATGAGCTAAGATTCGAAGATAGATCAGCACAAACTTTTTAAGTGTGGTAAATACTAAAAAAAATGACTTAACACGTTTTCATGTATGCAGGCACAATGATACAATACTTACACACACATATGCAGTATGTATGTACAATACTTTAGCATTTGCAGCTAGCAGCAACATGCCCAGTAGCATGGCCCTTGTACAACTGGTTAGTTTATATTGAGTCGTCTTTCTCACACTCCTCGGGATTATTATATTTTTATAGTGATGTTTTCAAAATTTGTTATTTTACAAGTTTTTACTATTTATACTTGTTATATATTATTTTACATGCAATATTATTTATGTACATTTATATACAAGACTAATATATCAGAGCAATGCCAAAACTTTACACCCACAACTGGGAGCAAGTCCTGTACTGTCCCTGATCACTTAGCATGTTTCCAATTTGAGGGTGCTCTTACTACAGTACTTGCATCACCTCTTGCAAACCCTCTGGTGGTACATTTTCTCTAATACAGCATCAGTAGGGCATGGTTTTGCTTAATCTTCGTGGGTCTCTGTGGAACAAAAAATACCCATGAATGGTGAGGAGCAACTGTATGTACATATATAGTACAATCTGCAGATTTTATTAATGAGATTTATTATGAATGAAAAAACAATTCTGGAAATAAATTTGGCCAGCTTTAGTATAGTAGAACTTTACTCTTAACCCTTTTGTTCATGAATATTTTTTCTTTAAAAAAATCAAAAGTATTTTTTATTCCAAAACAAATATTTTGGTAATTAGTCACTTACACACATTTTGGGTTCCTTTTCTGACAATTAAACTAAACCTGTGTAGCTACTGTACATGTGTACAAGCATTTGTAGAAAGTTGCATTTTAGTACCCTATGCTACCGTATATTTATTGTTATTTCTGGTCGGATGTTACAGTCCCACTGTGACTGAAAGGGTTAAAATTGTATTACTATTTTCAAACAGTCAAATGCATACTCGGGTGCATCAAATGCCCCATGATTTAAAAAATGTTCTTGGGTACTTCTGTCCCTATTTTAAATTTGTTCTACTTATAAAATTAAAGTATCAGGCAAAGTTTGATAAAGATAGGACTTGATCTATGTGGTCCACCAATCATGTGAATGTGGTAAAATTAGTGTAATGCATAAAAATGTGAAAAATAAGAGATTCAAATCTGAATTCAATATTCTTTGTAAAATCCAAAAATCTATACTTTTTATAGATAGCAGCAGAGCACTAGAAGAGTTCATATCATTATTAATACAAGTATATTATCAGTTATAACATTTTTTCTTATATCAAATTAAGTTTATCCACTAAAAAGGACACTTTTCATTTTCAAAATTTGTATTGAAGACCTTCACAATTGTATTACATTGTATAGGCAATTTAAATCAAAGTTAAAAATGTGAGTTATATAAATAAAACATCAAATATTATTTTGGTATAATGTCTTACTATTTAGCAGCTCACTTGCAGAGGTTTGGCATCTGCTTATGATCACTCTCAACAACTTGGAATATGTTCTGGTAATGTTGTTCATTTCTAGCTGATGCCAAATACTCTGAGCTCAGCTTTACTCCTCTTTCAGTTGCATCATTAATTACATTCAGAGCTTGTAGGTTGACAACAGATGCTTGGTATGCAGCTGACTGTGGCCAGTTTGTGACATCTTCTGTGAGAAAATCTGGATGAAGCTTCAGAATGTGGAAGGTAAACCACAAATCAGGCCCAGCCAAGTCAGAGAGAGTTGTTGCTTGAGTGATTTCTGATGGAAACCAAGGCTTTCTGAAATCAGTTCCAAATCGGTCATGTGGTTGAATAACTGGAGAGTGGTTTGACTACCAAAAGGCTATCTGCAAGAGCACGGCAATCTTCTGGTGGAACATTTTCGCTGAACAATGTGAGAGGCACAATCTCTGAAGTGAGGTACCATAAATGACATTAAATGGCTCAAATTGCACTTTTGGAAATTGTTGGATTCACATTTTCATACTGCAGCAGAAGATGAATCAAATTCAGATCATACCATGGAGCATCAGCAACAGAACTGCAGGTCATCCACTAAGAACTATAGACAAGGGTGACAAAAATGACAAAGTCCCTCAGCTTTGAGATTTGCTGTTGTGTAGTTATTGTGCCTGGGGGTAGTTGTTGAATCTGCTTTTCAAGCAGACATATTTTGATAGAATACAGGAGTTTTGCTATCCACCTGGCCTTGTGCAATGCACCTGGTTTCTTGAAAGTCACTGAATGCCCATCTGTCTCTTCATCAAGAAACACTAAACAGAGCTGGACAAACTCTAAGTAGTCATCTTTTTGAAGTGATAGCTCTGATTGGGCAAGTTCAATAACCCTGTTTCAGCAATCCATAAGCAGTTTCTCTGCAGTTTTATTGAATTTACTGAGATCAAGGTGTGAAAGTACTACCTGGTCATTGTTGTGAGGTAATTTATCAAAGTTTTTACGGAAACATAGGAAGCGAGAAATTTCTGGTGACTTGGAGACAATTTGTAGATCTGTGAATACATGTGTAAGAATAAGCTCACCAACATGATGACAACAGCCGGACCAGAGAAAGGCTCGATTAAGGTGCTGCTGGATTATCACACATGCTGCAATGACATGACCTGTTTGATGCAGTTGTGTCAGATGTCATGTTGACACTGTTGTTTTCACAGTTCCATGATTTAAGCAGGTCAGCTGTCAGTCCTGCAATGATGTCACCTGATTTATGATCCGTACCAGGTTGATAAGATGGAACATAAAAAGAAGCTTCAGTTGATGTGAATCTCCTACAATGACAGTAAGTTGTTCTTTACTGACATATTGGTTGGACAATGAAGACAGTAGTTTTGAGTCCCAGTGTAAAGTGGCAAGTTGTGAGGGGTGGGGTGCCATTGTTTCTTGCTATTTGTTGCTATCTTTTCTGCAGTGTGACACCAGGCTCGATCACTTGTGGAATATGATAGAGAAACTTTAGATGGATCTCCACCTGCTGCTTCTACTAGTGCATTTGTGTATGCAGCTTGCTGTGCGGGAGTCATTTTTATATGTGTATGTAGCTAAGGAAACAAGGTGTGGACGCTGTAAGATATAATGTTGGATGAATGCAGCAGTCCCAGTCCAAGTATTACGGTGATGACTCCTTGTTGAAGAACCAGCAGAGTATTCTGAGTAATGTTGTAAAGTTCTCGGAATAATCTTTAGGAGAATATTCTCCAAACTGAGAATTTTTGAGAATTTTCTTTTTTAGAACATCTGAGGGTTTTTTCAACTATTCTGATACAACTTAACTTCAGTTCCTGTCAAAATGGAGAAATTCTAAGTCAGAAGTGAATGATAGGATGAGTGAAGAAATAAATAAATTATGGTAACTAATGCAAAAAATTTATTGAATCATTGTATAAAGACTGTGTTTCAATTCAAAGTACAGTATTTACCAGGGATGGCAGTGATTAAATCAATTGATTTTTTTTTTTTTTTTTTTACAAAATTATATAGAAATTAATAAAATATATCAGACAAAACACTTTAGAAACAAATAAAAATATCCCTTGTAATAATTAAGTATTCAATTTCAGTTTTTCAGTATAATAGCTTTTTTATGAAAAAAATCATGATTTCTTTTATTTGATTTTTTTCAAAATTATATAGAAATTAATAAAATGTCTCACAAGACACTTTGGAAATAAAAAAAAATACCTCTTGTAATTGTGTGTTCAATTTCAGTTTTTCAGTATCAGCTTTTTTATGAAAAAAATCATGATTTTTTTAATTATTTGAGTTTTTCAAAATTATATATAGAAATTAATAAAATATATCATACAGAACAGTTAGAAAGAAAAAATATCCCTTGTAATGAAGTATTCAATTTCAGTTTTTCAGTATAATAGCTAGTAAATAAATTTTTTTTTTATGAAAAAATCATTTTTTATTTGATTTTTTTTCAAAATTATATGGAAATTAATAAAATATATCACACAAAACAGTTTAGAAACAAATAAAAAATATCCCTTGTAATTAAGTGTTCAATTTCAGTTTTTCAGTATAGTTTTTTTATGAAAAAAAAAGTTTTTTGTAAATGTTAGTGACTGAATTTCTCGAGAGTGCATGCACATAATAAAATGCATATTATCCAAAATGGTAAAAAAAGAAATACTTCAAAAAGAACTACCCACCATAAAAAACTCTCAAGACAATTATCACAATCACAATTCACAAGGAAATCACATGTAGATACTTGCTCTTGCTATACACAACCACAACTAACCAAGGAAACAATTTGCCATCTTTTATATACTATTTTCTCCCAATTCCGGAGTATTCTAGAATGTTCTGGAATCATCTAGAATATTCTTTCACATTCTAAAAAGTTCCATAAGGTTCTGAAATATTCTACAATTCTCTAAAAAGCTGCAAAACAATCTAAAAATGTTTTAAAACTAAGAAAAAAAAATTCTCGAATATTCTCAGCAAATAATATTTTGGAGAATATTCTCAAAATATTCTCGGAGAATGAGAATATTCTCGCCTCACATCACTAATTCTGAGTCAGGGTACGAGATCTCATCGCTGCTGCTTTCACTGTTTCTTATGTTCCTGATTGTAGTAGATGTGTTTTTCATCTGGTGCATCTTCTGTCTTTCTGCTTCTTTCTGCTCACATGACTGTCAATGTTGTAATTTATATGCCAAAACCTTATCAAAGGATCCAAATGTTGCAGAATGATCATTCTTCATTGATTCCAGGAAAGCTCTATCTTCTGGATTTTGGATGAGCTTTTCAGCATTAGCAGGCCAGAGTAGAAATGTCTCAGTCAGTCTATTTTCCATTTCTCTGACTTTCACAAGTGAAGCTGCTGTTGATCTGTTTGATGGGTATAGCCCTCCTCTTAGCATTGTCATCAAGAAGTTTAATTATTTTTTCACACACTTTATGCTCAGAGATCATGGGAATATTTGCTTTGTTATAGAAGGCAGCAATTTTTGAAAGAAAAAGTTTAGCAGATTCCCATCGATTATGATTCACAGATGCACCATCTTGAATATGCCACATCATGCAGCGTAGTACTTGGGAGCATGTTGAAAGATGTGCACCAGTGATTGTTGAGATGTCATCTGTGATAGCACTACCTAGACCAAATATTTTTGCTGACTTACGTGTCATATTTGATTTGTGTTCAGATAGATATTGATAATGTAGTTTTTAAAGTTTTACTTTGCTCGCTCATTTTCAATTTGCAAAAAAATTAAAAAAAAACAGCATACATTTGATCATTAATTTCAAATCTGAAACAAGAAAAATAATAATATAGCATACATTTATAATACAGTACAAAACAGTAGGCTATAACATAGAATGCAATGTACCAGTGGGCAGTGTCCAAGGAATTACCTATATGCATTTCTGGGTCTGCTCTTCTATACCGATAATCAAACTAGAGTCTACACTCTACAGTCAATATGTACTAGAGAACAGTGGTACTAGAGAGTATATATAAATTTATAACTAAAGTACTATAATGATAAAATGAGTATTGGTAAAAAAAAGTCATTTTTATTTTCTGTTCATACATACATATTAGCTACCTCAGGTGGACCCCCTAAACGATATCAGAAGGGCAAAAAAATTTGTCCTAATGTTTATTGCAACAAAAGGAATATTATTACACTAGGGACAGGACCATTTCTAAATAGTGGGGCATTTGATGCACCCTAATGCACACCACTGATAGATTTTAACTTGCAGGGGGCTGGGTACCAGCAATATAAATGGTATTGGTACTGGTACAATAATTTTTAACTTGATTGATACTGGTATCTGTGACTAAGTGGTACTGATATTACCAACTTTCCAAATGGTACTGGTAGCTACTAGTTGTGGTATTGGCTAATAGTTATAAGGCCTACAAACATTTCATACATCTAGAATCTACTTCTAATATTACAAAAATGAAATACTATTTTTATATATGCATAACTAAAGAAATTTTTTAACCTTCTCATCACTGTAGAATCTATCTATAATATTGCCAGAATGAAATACTAGCTATTTTTTATATATGCATATGGTGACTAAATAAAATTTATAACTTCATCACTTGTAAAAAAAAAAGTTTAAATCATTTAACTGAAATGAGAGAAAACATTGTCTGCTTCAGTTAAGTCTTAGGCTTCAAAAACAAAATACCATATTCTATTCAATACAAAAATCTGTATTCCTAAGAAAAAAAGGTGTTAGAAATGAGTTAATCTTTGTACTGAAATAAGAAATAAATTGAAATAAATTTAGCTAAAAATAGTATTAAAGACCCTAAAAATTTCTTCAGGCTTTACAAATTCAGAATAAAAATTAAGATAGAATAGTTCTTATAGGGTCTTTGGCATCGAGGAACTTGAGGAAGGTTACTTGAAAAGGATCAGGATATGGTTGGTGTTAAGTGAAAATATCAACAAAATACCAAATTATGTGGTATACCAGCTGCTTTTAAGAGTTACTGGTATTTGAAACTTTAAAAGAGTGGTACTGGTACCAAAATCTAAATGGTAGTTACTGGTATTTGGTACTGGTTCCCAGCCCTGATTTTAAGTAGGGCAAAAATTAGATTTTTCAATTTCTGTGCCTAATTAATTATGCAGTTTGGACAAATGTAATAAGGCCTACATTGGCATTACCTAATCATATGGTTACATCATATTAAATAACTGCTATCTATTTCTTTTATGGTACAGGTACTATAGTACATTCTGCTAGTCAGCTAACCCTTGTTCAGTTTTATCTAAGGAATACTGTAATAAACTGGTACCAGTTAGACTTTATCACGTGTGATCAGCTTAAGTTTGAGGATGTTTTCAAAATCAAAAGGAGAAAAGTTAAGAAAACGACCAAAAGCTGCAGATGGAACTCAACCAAAGCCTAGTTTATCGCAGGTTTGATTTAGCATTTAAGAGCATTTAAGAAATATCATATACTTTAAATTTGAATTAGGCTTAATTATACTATTTATGGACTTAGATATTATGTAAGCTAGCATATTTAATTAT
This sequence comes from Bathynomus jamesi, assembly GCA_023014485.1. Taxonomy (NCBI): domain Eukaryota; kingdom Metazoa; phylum Arthropoda; class Malacostraca; order Isopoda; family Cirolanidae; genus Bathynomus; species Bathynomus jamesi. The sequence goes on from JAJOZX010004147.1 coordinate 342,377, forward strand.
TATTATTATTATTATTATTATTATTATTATTATTTTAAAAGGAATATAGAAAATGTTAATATCACAGTCTACCCTACCAGGATTTGTTAGTGTGGTTGGTTAATTAGGAAGTTTTCTCTAGAAAATTATGTTGTGCTCTGCATTGATACCTTACATTTACTGTTAGCACATTTCAGCATGCTACTGGAAGTAAGAGTTACCAGTAGTTACTACTAAACAAATTTTATACTAAATTGCCCACTGTAGGTGTAGGCTAACTGGCCAGAAGCATATTATGAAGTATGTTTTATAGGTACTCCATATGTACTGAAATATTAAACTGATTGGGCAATACATGTTTGATGATATTTATGTAAATCTGTTTAACTGGGTGTCATTTAGACCCGACAGTATTTTCATTGGACATCCTACTTGATGTAGCTACTGTAACCACTGTTAACACCTTATAAATAGTTACTAATTCATAGAGAGCTGGCATATTTGAATTTCACTTAATTACAGGCAGTCCCCGACTTATGAATGGGTTACGTTCTTGAACCCCATTTGTAAGTTGAATTGTTCATAACTCAGATTATAAAGAAATATTGTACATTTGCATGAAATTATAGTAAATACCTGTCCCATCCTGTAATAATGTAATAAATATTGTATTCTGAAATAAATATAGTTAATAAACATAAAATAAAATAACATGGAATGAAAAAAAACCACTTAATTCATGTTAGATGGGAAAAATCAATACAGTGATCCCCCAACCTGTACAAATTCAGAGATAGAACAAGGACATTTCACTACCCTTTTTTCGATCTGCATGAGCTAAGATTCAAAGATAGATCAGCACAAATTTTTTAAAATTGTGGTAAATACTAAAAAAATTACACTTTTTCATATATGCAGTACGATATATATACAGTATGTACATACATACAATACTTTAGTATTTGCAGCTGGCAGCAGCATGCCTGGTAGTGTCTTTCTTGTACAACTGGCTAGTTTATATCGAGTCATCTTTCTCATGTTCCTCTGGATTATTACATTTTTATGGTGATTTTTGAAATTTGGTTTTTACAAGTTTTTACTATTTATACTTGTCATGCGCAATATTATTATTATACATTTATTTTACAATGATTTAAAAGCTTTTATTCATGTAAAAATTACTTTATACATGATATTTTAAACTTTTATCCCCTAACCCCATTTATATTATGGGAAGATAGTTCCAACCTGCACAATTTTGCACTGCACAAACGTTTTCAGGAATGGAACCCTCATGCAGGTTGGGGGATCACTGTACTATTTTATGGGAGTTCATTCTTAAGTCAGACGTTTGTATCTCAGGGACTGCTTATCTTCTGTGTTTACTGGTTGTATGAGGTATTAATATCACTTCAACATTTCTTCCATGTAATTGCAGCTTGGATTATTAGAAATTCCTAATGTTTCTGACTTAGCTTTGGGAGGAATGGAAGAAAATGCTGAGGATGATGCTGCCCTTGAAGCAGAGCTTCTTGCTCTAACAGGAGGAAAAAAGTCTTATGGAGCCAAGAAAGGTGTGATTGATTTTGGATTGAAATAAAATTATATTTTTTGGTAGTTACTGTACTCTACATTGAAATGGTGATATCTAAAGGCTGTTTTTCTTGCCATTTGTCTTTATTAATACTATCATTAACAGTTGTTACCCCTTGCATTCACAGCTAGAAAGTTAGTTGATCCTGAGAATTTGGATAAAATGGTTGCTGATTGCATGAATGATGATTATGAAGATGACCAAATAGATGAAGATGATCCTGATTTATTAGTAAGGTTCTGTTACCCCATCTAGCTAGGACTCTATAGGACTAACTGTAATGAAATACTAAAATTTTATGTTTTTTTTTTAATGATCATCATTCTTCATTATATTCTGTAAAACTGTCATTTCTAAATAAAAGTTTTTGAAGTTGTTAGTATTGCAGTAAAATTTCTTTCAAGGTGTTTATCTTTTTATTTTTTAAGATAAGTAAATAGCACTTTTAGTTTAAGAATATTTTTGTACACAAACCTAAAAATTTCTGATATATTACAAGCTTGTGACCCAGTTTATTGTGAGAATCATGACAGTTAAAATTCAGTCTTAGACATAGTGTATGCAACCATAATTTTAATTAAAACCTTAATTTTTATTAGTCTGAGTAAATATTGTTTGTTTGAAGGCTGAGTTGTCGGCTTTAGGACCAGGTGAGGAAAATGAGGAACCTAATGATTTGTCACACAGTGAAAGCCCTTCTATAGCTAACTCTGAAAGTACTCCTTCACCAGAGAAACCAGCTCCTGTAATTGTTCGACCCAGCCCTTTAGTTGCTGGATCGAGTGTGGTTAATCTCTTAAAGGAAAGAATTCAAATGTACAAGGAAGCTGAAGAGAGTGCTATTGCAGCTGGTGAGACAGCCAGAGCCAAAAGGTACAGTGATATGGATTTTATGATGTTTGAACTCTTCATCAGTAAGATGTATGCAAGAAAAGAAAATTAAACAAGTACCATAGCTTAGTAATACACTATTATAATTCTTATCAGAACAATTTGCCTTTCATGTTACGTATGCCATAAAAGGAAAGTTAAAAGGAGCAAGGTTTTCATTTTGAATTCCTAGCTAGGGAAATTTAATTTCTTCAAATTGAGACTAGATCACAGTATTTAAAATATAAGAAATTGGTGTGCTTTTAGGGCATAAAATGCCCAAAGTTTTAACTAAATTCCATTTAGGGATTAACCAAATGCGAGACACACACTATTGGAAAACTTAATTTATGTAGCAAGTAAATAAAACTTCATAAAGTTCTAACAAAAGTTCTAACAAAATGGGTGATGTTATTTTAAACTAGGATTACCCCTTTCATAGTGAGTAATATAAACTTTTAGGTTTACTCGTGGTTTGAAGACCATGAATCAGATGATGAAGAGCGTCAGTTCTGGGAAAGTTGTTAATGAAGAAAATATTCCACCACCTGTTCTACTCAAGTCTTCCAGGAATAACAGTGCTAGAGATCTTTCTGAGCAGCAGGCAGAAACACCTGACCAAACTCATTTCAGCTCAGTCAGTCTTCAACCATACCTCAGAACATAGTTTTTAGTCCAGAGAATAGCTTTGTTCCTGTTCCAAATGAAGCTGATGATAAGGTAAGTTTTCTTGGTCTACTGTTGGCAAAATTTCTTTTTTATACACTTTTACGTAGGACTTAAGTGTAAGAGAATTTAAAATAGATTAAATTTGAAACAAGGTTAAAAACTTCTCGCAATCTTACTTTTTTATTTTTAGCCACACTACTTTAACCTCTTAAGCGTTATTGACGTTATATCGTTTGTCCTATAATTTTATAAAAGCGTAAAAAGTGTCACTTAATAGGTTAATGGACATTGAGAAATTTATGCATATGGTGTCTTTAGTTTATAAGGTTAAGAAAAGTTTACCCATCAGAATATACCAGATCTGTATACCTGTGGAGTACATTCTTATTACTCTCAATACCCTAATAGGTTTAGCCTATACTTGAAATATCAGAAAGGGAAAGAATGTCGTTACAGAAAGGAATATTTGTGGTAAGAGTTAATCATTTGAGCTTATATGTTAGAAACTGATCTACCTTCCACTAATATAAAAAAAATTCAAAATGTATACTCTACTATTTAAAATACATCTGTGGAGTAGCTTTAAATTGTTCTAGAATTGGTGGTTGTAATAGTAAATTAACATCCATTAACGTGTAATTGGTGTAAACTACATTTAAAACTTGGGAGACTGTTATCTCAAAGTAACATTAGATTCTGGTTTCTTTTTTTTCCTATTTAGAATTGTCCACCATCAGAATCTCCATCAGTCTTGAATTCTCCATATTCATCTGTTCCTGTTGAGTCCTCTCTCCTCAAAATACTTGTCCCGAAACCACCTCTTCCGAAATTGTCAAGAGCCCTCGTAATTCTTCCGAAATTCCCATTACCCGCCCATCCCTTTAGCCCCCACTAATCTCCCCTCTTCCCCTCTCAGCCCCTTTCTCCCGCGCTATCCTCCATCCTAAATCGACAAAAGAATACAAAATAGCCGCTTTAAATGCCAAGAAGAAAGGCGACAAAGAGTCTGCGATTCAGTTCATGAAAACATCCAAGCAGTTGGAGCCTCTCATTGAAGCGGTAAAGGAAGGGCAAACGGTTGATTTAGAGTCTTTGCCACCCCCACCGTGTGACACTGCTTCTAGTCATGAAGGTAACCCAGTTGTAGGTGGAATGGTTTGAGGATTTGAATGCAAGTAATACTAGTGGACGAATTAATGCTACTAGTATTAGTACCAGTATTAAACGTGTGCCTTTCGTTTATCTAGACGGGGGCAATGAAAGTGTTGAATATTGCTTATACAGGGTGATCCAAAATAATTTATTGCTAATTTTTTTTTTACCAAGTTTATGGATCACTGTATAATAATACTACAATAAGTACTCGTAATGTATCCGTATTTGCGATTTTTTTAAATAGTAATGAACTATATTCCTTAAGTTGTTAACTATATACATTAGGGCTTCAAACACGAAGATTACAAGGGGGGTCATTTGACTTCCCTTAGTAGCGGACAGGAAGGGGAGACAAAGGAAGCCCTCGATTTTGTTATGAAGAGTTGCATCGAATCCATTCATCTACCATTAGAAATAACATTTTTTGATGGTTTTACAGTTCCTAATGAAAATGGTACCAAGAAACCAGTTGTGTTAAGGACACCCTAGTGGGGATGCTGAAGAAATCCCCAAGGAACTATGCCCCAGGAGACCCCTTCAGCACCCCAATCCTTCTCAGTTTTAGAAGCTCTCGAGCAACGGTTAACCAAATACACGGAACAGAGAGACAAAGCTAAGGTTAGTTCACACGAAAAGGAGCAGATTCAGCGAGTAGTGTCTAAATAAGGCGTGCCAGTGTTTATATTTGATGTAGGTCCATTGCCGGGAGTATAGCGAACATTGTTCGTTATGAAGGCATGGAATGTAGTCTCAGTTTAGTCCAATCTTTTCAGTCGGAAGGAAATGGGAGAGAAAAGAGAATGAACCAGAGGATCATTAAGCAGTTCCAGGACGCCATAAAAGCCCACAAGGCAGGGAAACCCATCGACTTAGAAGATCTTCCACGCCGCCTGGTGGTTTGTCGCGTTGAAGATTGTTCTAGTTTTGGAGTGTAGAGTTTCGTTTCTGTCCTTGTGCCAGAGAAAATTTTTAGGAAGCAAATAAGAAATGGCTTCACTAAGTTCAGTTCGATGATAGATAAGGTTAATATTGTCAGTATCAGTAATTGAAAAAAAGCCACAAGAGTAATGGATTGTTAGAAGCACGAGCTTTCAACCTTTTTAAGGTTCAGAGTTTTACTCGCGCTTGAGAAGACCTTAGTATAGGGCGAAAGCTCGTGCTTCAGGTAAATTATGGCTTTATTCCCTTAGTGATGATAGGCGAGTTTTGTGCTCCTAGTTATTATGGACTTAGTCATCTCGTCGAAGGAATTCTGCCGACATAATAACATAACGCAACCTTACCTAATCTAACCCTAAAAATCCTCGAGGAAATAGGGTTAGGCCGGTTATTACGAGTCCTTTCTTTGGCGCTTTTTCTTTACGAGTGTGTTTCGAATTAGCATCTAAATGTTATCTACATAAAATTTTAAATCAATTATAAGTAGGATTTAATATTTTTTATCAGGTTTTCCTCCATTTCCCACTGGAGGAAGTGGAGGAGGAGGAGAACAACCCACGACCACTTCTGCATTGAACGTGCCTGAACAGAAACCAAATGCCCAAAACACCCAGAATTTCAAAGAGAACCAACCAAGGCCTGTAGCAACAGTGAAGCCTCAGGTTCCTGTGAAACCAAATGGTGAGTTTTATGTTAACGATATAAGCTGTATCCGAATTAAGACACAAATTTGCCTTAAAGAAACCCATTTAAAATTTTTTAAACTTATTGCGTCATTTATAATACAAAATTTGTGACTGTTCTTTTATCTTAACACGCAGTTTGTCATGAAAATATATATATACATACATTATCTAATAGCCTATTTCCAATTCTCCATGGAGTGGGCGCGACGCTTGAGCTCTGAACTGAGAAGATTCGATTTACAAATAATATAATCGTCTGAAATTGGTTTTGATAACAGTTCGCAAAGCTCCCCAGTCGAGAGTAGAGAGGCAATACTCCGTATTGAAGAGGCGTCAGGATCAATTTAAGGCCGCCGCTCTGGAGGCAAAGAAAAAAGGAGAGATCGAGCAGGCCAAAGAGTACCTGCGAAACTACAAAGGCTTCGATCAACTCATTGCAGCTACTGATGGCGGTCTTCCCGTTGATATGAACACGGTAGGGAATAAAAAAATTCTTTTACCCAAAATGTACTGTACATTTAAGAAGTCAGAAAGGTATTGATATAGACGTGCGGAGGTAGGGGATTTTTTCTATTTACTTCAGGATTAAGTTTGAACATGTAGAGTATTTAACAAAGATTGCAACGCGTACAGCACTAATATACAGGGTGCGGCATAAGTTGGTTTACTGAGAATAATGGAATCGCCTTGTGAAGAAGAAGAATAATCATCATTTAGTACAGAAATTATTCAAAGTGTCCTCATCATGTTCAATACATACGTTGCATCTCTGAACAACAAATAGCGCAGCACAGTTCTTTATTATTCAACGTCTCGAACTCTTGGCGTATCAAAGTCATCGTGTGATCGAAATTCCGAGGTTTCTGGCCGTAAACTCTATCTTTGATTATACCCCACATTCAATAATCATATCAGTGATTATTCAATGTAGGGTATAATCAAAGATAGTTTACGGCCAGAAACCTCGGATTTATATAACAAACATTAGACAATATTTATGTTGTATGTGGGCAGTTTTCTAAATAGATTTTTTTTCAGTATCTGGAGGCATTTTATTTCAGACTGTAAATATTTACACGTAAATGAGGCAAAGTACTTTTAATTCTTAATACAAGATACATTCTCTCGCAGGTTCCAATTCCACCGCAAGAAAAGATGGATAGCGAAAGCACAAGTTTAGATTTCGAAATCGTCGAAGAAGATGATTGCATCGTTCCCCCGGAAACCACTGAAGCAGACGTTACTTTGGCTTTTATGAAGTTAGAAGAAGATCTTATCGCGCAAATAAAGGTATTTGATACAGTAGATAGATAATGGGTGTCAGAAGATAAATTCAGATTTTGCAGCTAATTCTTTGGTTTATAAAAAGTTAAATGCAAGGATTTCTTTTTAGGAAATAGTAATATGCTTATTTAACTTAACTATATATAATATATATATATATATATATATATATATATATATATATACAGGGTGGGCGGAAAGTAGCTCCCTATTTTGGATTGGTAAAAAAATACGTATATTATCCATTTATTTCAGAAGAAATAATATGAAAAGGTAGGCATACATGGTAGGTTTCCTCTAAAATTCAATGTGGGCTCCAACTCTTTCCACCAGCTTCTGGAGCCGCCCAGGAATGGCGTCCACTGACTTTAGCAGGAACTCCGGCGGGATGGAGGACATGACTTCCCGAATTCGGTCCTCCAGTTCTTCCAATGTCCTCGGTTTGGTGCGGTAGACTTCTTCCTTTACCCACCCCCAAAGAAAGAAGTCGCACGGTGTCAAGTCGGGGCTCCTGGCTGGCCATTGATGTGGACCACGACGACCCATCCAACGCCCAGGGAAGTGGGCATCCAGCCACTCACGGACAACAAGAGCGAAGTGCGGAGGGGCGCCATCTTGCATAAATATCAGATCTTTGGGGGTGGGTAAGGAAGAAGTCTACCGCACCAAACCGAGGACATTGGAAGAACTGGAGGACCGAATTCGGGAAGTCATGTCCTCCATCCCGCCGGAGTTCCTGCTAAAGTCAGTGGACGCCATTCCTGGGCGGCTCCAGAAGCTGGTGGAAAGAGTTGGAGCCCACATTGAATTTTAGAGGAAACCTACCATGTATGCCTACCTTTTCATATTATTTCTTCTGAAATAAATGGATAATATACGTATTTTTTTACCAATCCAAAATAGGGAGCTACTTTCCGCCCACCCTGTATATATATATATACAGGGTGTCTCAAAAGTCACTATCTATTTTGAAAAATAATGGGAATTACGAAAAACTGGTTTAAGACATGAAAAATATATTTATTTCAAAGTAAGTGCCACAAAGAATTAGTGCTATTTATTTATCTGTCTCCACATGGCGACCATCAGTGTCTCTACAGAGCTCAAAGCGATAAGTTGTTTCCCGGAACACACTTTCCAGCATTTGAGGTGTTATTTTCTGAATTGCATCGGTAATACGATTTCGAAGTTCGGCTACATCACTAATTCTTCTACCAGTGTACACCTTAGACTTAATGAAACCCCAGGCGAAAAAATCTAATGGTGTTAAATCGGGTGAACGTGCTGCCCATAGTTGTGTTCCTCCACGACCAATCCAGCGACCGGGGAAGCGTCTGTCAAGATAATCACGTACAATTATTGCATAATGGCACGGTGCTCCATCCTGCTGAAAAACTAGTGTGTCAAGAATGCCATCTGTAGGAAGTTGAGGTTCGAGGAATTGTTCAAGCATGTCAAGATAAATTTATAAATTACACAAAATTCGAAATAAACCAATTAACTTTTTAAATACACAAATTTGCACCAGAAGTACATATCTTTATGCCAGCATAGCATTTTTTAAAAAAACATTTAATGTCACCGAAATAGTGACTTTTGAGACACCCTGTATATATATATATATATATGAAAAGAAGGATCAACACAACGGCAAACATTTTCATTTATTTGTACATCAGACGTTTCGACAAATCTTTTGTCATCATCAGTGAGTTAAGTCTTAAAACCTTAAAACAAAATTGAAAAGTGAAAGTTACATCAATACAATATTAAAACCATTAAAATTAAAACCTTAAAGCAAAATGAAAATTGCATCAATACAAAATTAAAATCATTTAAATTTCATCACTATAAAAACTAAAATTAAATTAAATTTCATCACTATAAAAACTAAAATTAAATTACCTCAATAGGTAAATACACAATGTTTACATCCACCTCCATACTTGGCAAAGTCTAACGGAACACTAGATGGTCAGAGGATTAGAAAGGGTATGTCTGTGAAAACGGTTGGTTAGTCAAAAGAGTCGTAATTTGTAGGATGAGCTATTATTATTAAGGGAGGGTTTGTTTCTATAGATGTACACACACACACACCGTCGTGATGAACACGGTCTCACAATGCCTTCCACCCACCATCCGCTCTTCCATTTACGCGGATGACCTTGCAATCTACTTCGCAGGGCGAGAACCGTCTGTCGTTCAACGGCAAATGCAGCTCGCCATCTACCGGGTGGAAAGGTGGGCGACGTCGGTGGGTTTCCGCCTCTCCATCCCTAAGTCCAAGTGTATGGTCTTCAGTAGAAGACCCACAACCCTTCCTCTACCCTCTGTCACATTATACGGCAGTCCTCTTGAGGTGGTACCCTCCACGCGTTTTCTGGGCATGACCCTAGACCGACGGCTCAATTGGGTTCCCCATCTCAAGCACCTAAAGCAATCCCTTCGACGCCCCCTCGCTCTCCTGGATCACCTCTCTCACACCACATGGGGTGCAGATCGACGCTCTCTTCTTCGCCTTTATACTTCCATAATACAGTCGAAGCTGGACTATGGTAGCGCAGTTTACGGTTCAGCCTCCAACGCCCGCCTCCGTATCCTGGACCCGGTACTTAATAGAGACCTCCGCCTCGCCACCGGTGCTTTCCGCTCCTCTCCAGCCTCCATGTGGAATGCGATCATCTCCCTCTCGCCCTCCGACGGGGTCTACTCCTCATGAGGACATACCTCCGTGCACAGAGGCTACCTTCTTCGCTTCTGGGCACGGCGGTTTCAGAACTACCACCTCAGGAACGGAGCTGGCACTTCACTGAAGCGGTCCGCTCTTCCCTTGATCTTTTCAACATGCCCGCCCCCTCAGTTATCCCCATTTCATTCAGCATCTACCCCCCGTGGATCCTAACCCCTATCAAGTTTTGCAAAGATCTGTGTGCCCTACCGAAGACTACTACGAACGCCATGATATACAGGTCACTCTTCCGCGAACACGCAACCCAACACCCGAACGCAATCGCCATTTACACAGATGGTTCCCGCTCGGAAGCTGGTGTGGCCTCCTCAGCGGTGATTCTGTCCCAGCCGCTTTCCCGGGGCGTCGGCCTGCCCCGCGAGGCTTCCGTTTTTTCGGCGGAACTTTTCGCCATTACGGAGGCCCTCGATATTGTGCGCACCCACTCTGCCAGCTTTTTCGTCATTTATTCGGATTCCCAAAGTGCACTTCTCTCCCTAGAAAGATTTAACTCCCCTCACCCGCTCGTCTGTACCATCCAGCAAACCTTCCACTTTTTAACGACCTTCCAGCACAAGACAATCGCATTCTGCTGGGTCCCGGCTCATGTCGGCATCCAGGGTAACGAGGCGGCGGACCGCACAGCAAAGACGGCCTGCTCACTGCCGGTCTCCTCCCGACCCTCCCCTTCTCCGACTTCCCGGCTTTCCGCTCCCACTTCCGCTCCATATGGCAGCGGGAATGGGACCAGGCCACAAAATAAACTCCACACGGTCAAACCGCAAATAGGATACTGGGCCTCCTCATTCCACCGGTCCCGCCATAAAGAAGTAATCCTAGCCCGTCTCCGCATAGGTCACACCCGCATCACCCACGGACACCTTATGGCGAAATCGCCAGCCCCGCTTTGCCCTACCTGCCATACCCCTATCACTGTCTTACACCTGGTGGAATGCTCAAAGTTGTCCGCTCTCCGTCGCAGGTGTTTCCCTCTCTCGGCCGAAAATCCCATACCCAACTGCCTACGATCCATACTCGCCGACGGCCCCCACTTTTCAGCGGAAGCGGTTCTCCTCTTCCTTACTCACTCCCATCTGCTCCATCGCATCTGAAACCGTACCGCTCCTACCCACTATCCATCGACTGACCCTTACTCAGTCCCCTAGTTTACCACCCCCAGCACAGTAACATCACCCACTCACTGCCTCGCCGTGATATGTACCGCCTCTTTAGGTACGAATCGGCGGTAAATCGAGAAAAAAAAATATATATTATATACACACGGTGTTTCAGGGGGAAAGGTCACTACTTCGGGAGGTGATAGTATCGGTCATTGTGAGAAAAAAAGTTCATATGAACATGTGTCTAATTCTGAATGGTTACGGAGATAGAGCTGTTTGAATCTGATGCGCGCGCAGCTCTTCCTCCCCCTTCCCACCCCTATAACCTTGAACCATGTAAGCTGTAATGTAAGCATGTAACACAAGCCAATCGACAGCTGACTGTTGTGGATACCATTCAAAATGCCAATGTTTAAACATTAAATGTTAGAAACAGTAATTGGTTTCTCTTTCTTGATTACCATTAACAATGCTTTTGTATTTGTAGATTCAAACGGCTCTATCTCCGTAACCATTCAGAATTAGACACATGTTCATATGAACTTTTTTTCTCACCTCCCGAAGTACTGACCTTTCCTCCTGAAACACCGTGTATATATACATAATGACACACACACACACACACACACACACACACACACACACACACACACGAGATTGGAGCTCCAGACATTTTGAAAATAAGCCAAATATTACTGCAAGATACGATTGATACATTCTTTAAGCCATGCTTATATATCTGTCAATTAACTTCTCTAGATGTGTGCTCACACTCGTGAACACTTCAAATCCCTTGGGGACGTTGCTAGTGCCAACCGATTCGAACAGTTGATTTTGCACACCAAGAAGGATTTGGACGCAGTGAGAGTCGCTTGTAAAAGGGGAGATAAACCACCTCGATTTCACTACGAGAACAGGAGCTTTACTATGATCCAGTGAGTTTCGTCCGTATCATGTTTAAATATGAAATCACAGATACTGAAGCCATTGTTCAGTAATACTCTAGTGTTTAGGAGTGACATCACTTTCCTCGAGTCTTCATCTTCGTCTGACTTCTTTTTAAACATTGTAGGTGCAACACCGACCTCAATGACAGCGATTGCGAAGTGTGCATCGTGAGAGGGATCAATTTCAACGTTTCGAACCCCAGTGACGTCGACACTTGCGTCAAAATAGAATTCCCCTATCCGAGTGATGCACCACCGCAGGAAAGGACCATCGTTATCAGAGACACCAACAACCCCGAATTCAACCACAAGGTTACCTTCAGCATCGACAGGAAGGCGAGGGCACTCGCCAGGGTATTCAAAAGGCATTCTGTCAAGTGCCAAGTGATAGCTAAGGGGTAAGGGTATCTTTATATTTTAAATATAATCACCATTGGAGAGGGAGGGGTTGGAGATTGAGATGGGTTCTTGTCATTGTAAAACGCTCTACCCGACATATAGTGTAACGTGCTGACACTTAATATTTTGTCATTAATTTTAGTGTAGTAGTAGTAGTAATAGTAGCTGTTGTAGATATGAGACCTATTTAAGGTCGCATCCTCAAAAACAAACTTTGAGATGAATCCAGAAAGATTTGATAGTCGCATGGCGTTCTTCATTGCTTAGAATTTATCTCTTGGTCCATTAAATAAATCCCCAACTTTTTTCTTCTACCGATTGCTCGGTTCGAAATACGGCGATATAAACATTGTGCCCATCCCTCTCCATGATATTATTTACTTAGTATACAGTTCAAATAAAATTTAGTATCGTTAGTTAACAAGTTCCGAATGAAATGAATTAGCTATTATAAGTTAAGGCAACATCCGGAAGTCCCTATTTCCCTACATGGAAGCTGGGTTGGCATGAACTTTGAGTCAGTTGAGCCCGAGCAATCACATGTGGTAGGTGACCGTCCCATTCCAACCCGAGCAGGCGCGGGAATCCAACTCCGCGTGGCTTCCGCAGCCTGAGTTTAATCTTGGACCAATCGAACTACGGAATTGAAAGAATAATTTATTAATTTGGCGTAGAATAAAGAATCCTTTTGAAGCCACTCCATAAACATTTGTTTGACTTGGTAACCTCGATAGGCCTGAGTGGCTTCATGTTGTCCAAATGTACCTTAATGAATTTGCTTCATGAACTTTTTAAATTGGTTAAACTTTAAGAACTATTTCTGCCTTCTAATGTATGTACAGTATGTATGTATGTATGTATGTGTGTGTGTAAGAGAGTTGCATTCATTTTAGGATATTAATTTTCTCCGTCCTGTTATGTTAATTTAACCTTTTGGCTTTTGATGTCGTGGCACTTAAACTGATTTCAGGGGTTGGTTTCACCGTGATTCTGTTCTGGGAACTGCTAAGGTTCCCCTTGTGCCTTTGGAGAATAAGTGTACCCTTCACGAATCCTTTGATGTAAGTTCTTTTAGTTACCTCTTGCTTTAAGTTTTATTGAAGTTTTTAAATTAAAGCATTTTTTGCTTTTTATTCGTCATATAGTATATAAAGTTGTTTTTTTTGGTCCATTTTCATGAATTTCTAATTTAGAATTTGTTTGAAGCAACTAGATTTCTTTACCAAAATTTAGTTTACAGAGTTAGGAAATATAAAACTATTAGCAAAAGAAAAACTTCCATAGTACAGATAGTAATAAATAAACTAAACACAAAAATAGGATGAAGAAATAAATAAAAGTACGAGTAATAAAGACGCGGCGACCCCACCGCCCGCCGAAAGGTGCAGCTAGCTAGGTTTGCATCTCCCGCGATACAGGAGAGGAAGGAAGGATTGGGCTGGGGAACTCATCATTTCCTCTTTATCCCCACGAAAAGCAACGATGCCTTCGGACGTGGGCGCCGCACCTGCCCGGGTTGCCCACGTAACTGCAGGCAGGCCCAGGAAAAGTGCAGAATAACAGTCTCTCTCTATTTCAGTTGGTGGATGAAAGGAAGAAGATGGTGGGTGGAAAGCTGGAGGTGAAAATACGAGTGAGAAATCCCATCCTTAGCAAACAGCTGGAAAAAGTAACTGAAAAATGGGTGGTTATCGACGGGTTTTGAGACTGAATTGAGCGTTTTAGTTTTTAAATAATTCCATCATTAGGTCTTTTTTGATCTAATGTCAAAATTACATGTGATACATTAAAAATAAGGATATTAACGAAATAGTGCTATAAGTATCGAGATGAAAGTTATTTAAGATTTTTTATTAAAAATAAGATTCGTTAAGATTGAGGATGCCGTTTTATTATTGGATATCGTGGTTAGTCCCGTGACCAGTAATTATTTATTGGGGTGAATAATACGATACTGCTAAAAAATTTAGACTCGCAAATTAAGATTTATACAGTATCTACTCATTATACAGGGTGTACCATAAGTCCAGCATCATAGGAGAAATTCATATTTTTCTATTTCTACAAGCCATAATTCATATTTTTCTTATGCTCGGGATGCCAATTTCCCGTCCACCATTCTGTTCAGTGACGAGGCTGTTTTTTATGGAAATGGTGAGGTAAATCGACAGAACACCCGCTACTGGTCTCAAAACAACCCTCGCTGGTATACCTCTTCAAAGGAATAAGGTGCATCTCGGATGATGGTATGGTGTGGCATTTGGAAGGATCGCATCATAGGCCCCCTCTTTTTCGATGAACATGTCACTGGAGGCACCTACCTACGTATGCTCAAGGAAGAAGCATTTCCCAGTGTCTTGAACGAAGAAGGAAATTTCCCAACATGGTTCCAGCAAGACGGCGCTCCTGCACATTACAGCACCCAAGTAAGGGAATACCTGTACCAACAATTCCCTGGTCATTGGATAGGACGTCGAGGGCCTGTGGAATGGCCAGCTAGAAGCCCGGATATCACGCCACTAGATTTTTATCTCGGGGGGCCACTTGAAAGCGCTGGTATACGCAGAGAAAATTAGGAGTGTTGAACATTTGCGGCAGCGCATTATTGGGGCATGTAACACCATTACTCCTGACATCATTCACCGTGTGCTTGCTGACTGGGTATCACGTCTGAATTTGTGTTGAAAACAATGGAGGACATATTGTGCACTTTCTGTAAATAAAAGCGCTTGTTTTTCCTTTTTTTATTATTTTTCCTATGATGCCGGATTTATGGGACACCCTGTACTAATAAGTAATCATTGGGTTTTGATTTTTGAAATTTTGACTGGCATCCAAAAGAACAGAATATCTACAGGAAAACTGTTACCAATTATTTTTTATTTTTTTAGTACTATGTGAATTACTCGTTTCAGTAATGGACCTGCATATCATCATAATCTTAAGGGAAATTAGAAAAAAAAAAAGTAGTTCACTAACAGTGCCCTTTCTAATAGAAAAAGTCATGTCTTGCTTTGAAACGATTTTAACAATGATGTTTTATTTCGTTTATCAAAATTATTCGCCAATTTCAGTTAGAGAGGACACGTTACGAGATGCACTCGCTCACTTCAACTTTACATCAAATTAAAATGTAGGTTCAGGGCTCAATATTACTAAATTTAAAATACTTTAAAAAGGTACTATTAACCATGTTTTTATATGTAAATATTAAGTGTATTTAATAAAAATCAGTTTTATGATTAACTTAAAATATAATTATTATTAGGCAAGTGTTAATTATTGTGTGGTGGTTAGTGTAGTGGACTCTGAGCGGTGTGTCGCTAGTTCACTCCGTCCGCTGGCATCGGGCAGAGTTGAATTGGCCACTTTGTTGCTAATCTGGCTCAGGTGACCCTTGGGGCACACTCACCCCACGGAAATGAGCTACTTGGATTTGGATGTTAATTATTGTCGTGATAATAAATTAGTTCCGAGTTAAGTAAAAATGTTAATTCCCGAAGGTACCATGACATTTTATTTTAGTTCTGTCACGTAAGATGAGAAACCGGGAACACACACTTACTTCGTAGCCCCCGGGTTCTCTTATGCGAACCCGGCGGCACTCAGGTATCCCGCTACCACCGTGGGACGGGTCCATAGGTCTCGTAGAGAGGTAATGTTGGAGTTGTCTTTGTTGAGAGAGTGTGTGGCAGTGTAAGAGTAGGTGTTTGTGTCCTCAGGGTGGAGGTGTCAGCTAGGTGGAGTCTGTGTCGGTATTGTTGGAGGGAGGGGTGGTGGCCTGAACGGAGCCTGGCCAGAGTAACTTGTTTTCCTTGGGAGGGTTTGTTCGCTCTGATGGACTACAGGGGGAGTATCGTGAAGGACAGTGTTGTGTGGTTGGTCGAGTAGGTATTTTCGGGTAAATTCTGTGTGATGTTGTTTAGGGGAGGAGGGGGGATATTGTTCAGTAGCTGCGAATAGTGAGCAGCAGGAGTACGTTTTTTGTTGCGGGGTGGGGGATTGTGTAATGTGAGATGGTGACGGGGGTGGTCTGGGGCCAGTGCTCTGGAGAAGAATTGAGTCCGTCATGTTCATGTGGTGTTCGATGGGGAGTATTTTCGTATCTGCATGTAGATGTGGGATGGGTGTGGTTCGGAGGCAGCCAGTAATGCTTCTGAGACCTCTGTTTTGTGTGGTCTATCTTTTTCTGGTTTGTGTGGGAGATGGACGGGGACCAGGCGGGGGCAGCGTAAGTTAGGGTAGTACGTACAAACTGTTTGTATAGGATACTAAGGGATTCCTTCTGCTGACCGAATGTTGTGGAGGTGAGTGTTCTGAGAGCGTTGAGTTTTGTTGCTTTGGAGCAAATGTTTGATATGTGAGGGGAAAAGGACGTGTGTGTGTCTAGGGCAGGCGTGGGCAACCCTTGGCACGCCAACGACTTTTTTCCGGCACGCGATTCCCCGGGCTCACCTTAAAAAAAATTAAAATAAATAAATATCCAAATTCTTCGCTGAGTTTTATATTTTAACTTAATGTTTTCTGCTAAAAAATGGTAAAGATTAACTTTTGCATCAAAGATTTGACGATTTTGGCACGCTCACTTAAAAAGGTTGCCCACCCCTGGTCTAGGGTGAGGCCGAGGATTGTTGGGGTTTTGTTTAGAGGCAGGGGATATCCCATGAGGGTGACTCTCGGGTGTGCTTGGGATTCGTGGCGGTCTGAGGTTAGGAGGGTGATGGAGGGTTTTTGAGGGGATGCTGACATCCTATTATATTAGTCAGCCAGAGTTCCAGATTGGTAATGTACTGCTGGATCAGGCGTGTGGCGGTGTTATGGTCAGGTCATCTGCATAGGAGGAAACGTGGAACACTAATAGTCTCTCTCTCAAATGTCAGAGGGCGGTGTTTACAGTAAAATAAGTCTACAGTTTTGATAAATATTTGTTTTCTTTCATGTTTATTTTGTTAAATCAGTATTATACGAATCCGAGTTTATATATATAGTCTTCGATAGTCCTTTACTGAGGTATGCTGTAAGCACATTTCATGTTGAACTAAAGTGATAGGTAGATTCTACGCTTGCAGAAACAGTAGGATAAGAAATATATATATATATATTAATAAAACTGCTTATAAATCAATTATATTAATAAATTTGTAGTGAAATTGAGTTGGCTTCATTATACTCGTTCATATTTAGAGCTTCCGTGGGTAGGTTTGTTGAAGAATGGACTCAGGCTGTAAGTTATGTTAGATTTATTTGGAGCCCAATATGGCTTTCGGATAATATAATTAATTGTCCAAATATTGAAATATCTAATCAGTCTATACGCTACACGAGTAGTTCCATGTTTAACTAATATTTATAGATTTATTTAAAATTTCTACTTACTAAAACCACTTATTCATGGCATAAAGGCTATTTGAAACTTATTGATCATTTAATTTTTTTTTAATAGTGTGTGTGTGTGTGTGTGTGTGTTTTTGTGTGTGTTTTTTCGTACTACCGAACTCAAATCTTCCGAATTCTATTATATACCTTACCTTACAACCTTACAAAGGTTCCACGTGATGATTTCTTATTTCGCGAAGGTCAAGCGTGTCGCCCCTCCTCTCGAGTTGGCCTGGTGAATAAATATATATATATATATATATATATATATAAGCAAACAACCACAGGAAAAAGAAACATGAAATCCGAGCGCTTTCGTGATATTCACATCTTTTTCCCTGTGGCTGTTTGCTTATTAAGAAGATCGTGTTATTCTGTGATTTTACTGTGTATATATATATATATATATATATATATAGGGTGTCCCGTAAGTCTGGAACCATAGGGCAAAATGATGATAACGGCAATAAAAACGCCGAAGAGACTTTTGGGGGCTGTTTGTGAAATGAGCGAGGATGGTAGCGGCTGTGTCATCGTCGGTGGATGTCCTCGGAGGTCCACTGCGTAGTTTATCTCCTATAGATCCCGTTTCCCTGAGCTATGCTAGAAGTTTGCCGACACACCGGTGTGTTATCGGCGCGCGGTCCGGATGCAATCTGTTAAATTCCTCAGCGACCTCCCTCTGACTCATATTTCCTACGAGCAGATTACCTGGATGTGTTCTTCCTTACTCAAAGACATCATGGGTACTTGCATAAATGGAAAAACATGAATTACTTATTTTACCCTATGGTTCCAGACTTATGGGACACCGTGTGTGTGTGTGTGTGTGTGTTTATTTATTTATTTATTTATTTATTTATTTATTTATTTATTTATTATGGGAGTTCGCGTCTACTCTTCTCTGTATGGAAAAGAAAATGTTCGGAATGTTACTTTTTGTCATATTTAGAAAGTTTTAAAAGTTTATGTAACTGAAGTCGTCGTCTCGTTCACTACGTTCAGAATTTGATTTATCTCGGAGGAGTTGTCTAAGGATGGGCGTCATGGACAGGAAACTCCTAATTTTGCATTTGCCTCGCCATTTTAACATTAGTCACCAGAACAGTGGTTAAAATCCTATTTTAACAACGATGTAGAGAATGCTTCCGATTTCATGTGGACTTCATACGTTCGAATAAATTGTAGACGGAGTCAAATTACGTTTGTACAAAATTTTGTACACGTTTGTTAAATCGAGAAAAAGCCAGAGTCCATAAATTTACAGTAATACCACCCCCATCAAAATCTTGAACTCTGTATTCAAAGCCAGTGAGATGAATATTGTGAAGCACTCGAAATGTAAGTGGTTCATGAGCTGAAAGTAAATGTTAAGGTTTCACTAACTTAAAAGTTTGTTCGAACTTTATTTGAAATTATTTACATATTAATAATTCGAACGTGGACCGACTAGATAGATATTGGTTGACTTTGAAGAAGTGATGAGAGCTCAGTCATTGATCACATCCAACGAAGATAAGTAAATACTTGCAATAATGTGTGTAATATTTATGCAGTTATTCCTACAACAATAATAGTGTTATTACTTTATAAATTTATGTAAATAAAAAAAACTTTATTGATTACAGCATTTCATTTTTATTCCAAGTGCTATCGTAAATTGTCATTTTTTTTTTTTTTTTTTAATAAAATTTAATTCAGTGGTAAGTTAATTTGTAACTGAACCTTTAAATTTAAGCGGTTATTCCTTTATTTTGTTCGTCATATGGATAATTAAACAGGAGTCTACCTACAACTAGTCAAGTTAGCTTCTACAAAACTTCGTACACTTTTGTGAAACCGAGGAAAAGCCAGTTAGACTTTGAATTTGTTGGTTTTGATTAGACCTCGCAGTTATAACACTTTTAGTTGGGAATGAAAGAAAGGTAATAATGTAGTGGTTTTTATTTTTACAGTAATAGATTACGATTTTATAAGTGAAGTGCCCTATCAATCTATGAATAAAGTCGTTAATCAAAAAGACACTACTTGGATTCCATCGGTTCAACTTTTATGAGTTTGCATGATTTCTGGGAAAAAAAAATTTTTTTTGTTTAGCCGATTAGCCCACCCCAACCCTGATCGAGCAAGCCGGCGGCACGCAGGTAACCGATCGCCCCCTCCGGAGTGGACCAGAGGTTCAGCGCACTAGTGATGTAGTGACGTGATGTGATGTGTTCGTTGTTGTGCTAGAGCGGTACAGTGTGTCATAATGTGTTCAATTGTTTGTGGTGTGTCCTGGCACAGGTGGCAGGTGTCGTTTGTGGAGTTGTCTAGTCTGTGTTTATATGTCCGTAAGTTGGGGTGATGTCCACATCAGAATCGTGCTAAGTTAACT
>JAJOZX010004147.1:367500-431822 GCA_023014485.1 Bathynomus jamesi
CTCTACTAAAATTTCCTAACACAAAAACATGTACAAATGTCTAAATTTTGTGTTACAATGATTAAAAATGGTTGTAGAATATTTGAAAAAATAGACAAAATATAAAAAATAGTGCTAATTTTGTAAAACTCTTAGGTTTGCGTGTTGTAAAAGACTGAGATAAGATCATGTATTATTTCTGATGATGAAGTTGACTGAAAATCTTGCAAAAGTGGCAAAGAGTTTGGCAAAAATGACAAAAACTGTCAAGGCCGCATATGTGATTGAGAAAGTGTTACCGTCACTCAGGTGCATCTTCCCAGTGCAGCACCACGGCAATGGGCTAAGTTATAGCTAACTTAGTGGGAACGACCTCATTTAATAATGAGGCCCCATTGTTTTTTTTTCTGTTCTTTTTTTTTGTTATTTGAAACTTTTATTGAAACATTATTTACAAATAAAAGCACTATGGCTTTTGTGGTATCATCTTCCGACACCATGAAAATGAAACAGAAGTACAATGTACAGATTTGTTCATCTGTAATTTTATTCAGTTACCTGCTGAAATTCAGGCGTTAGGATTTTGGCATGTTCTTTGATTGCACTTGCAGAATGAGCAGCATGGTATGGATGACGCAGTGCAAGGGCATTTTGACCTCTTGGTACAGGTTTTGCAGCTGCAAGATTCAACCAAATCCTGAGGTTTATCTGAGTAATCGGTTAGTTGAGGTTCCAGAAGTCCCTCATCAGACTTTACGTAACCATAGTCAAGTGGATTTAAATTTTCAGATATGGAGCCATATGGAGAGTCAAGCCAAAGTTTGCACTGAAGATATGCCCGTTTAATATGCAGTCTAATACTTTTTGAAGAGCAAGGAAGCTGAGTAAAATCGATTTTGTCCCCAGTTTTCTAGTATTGCTCAGATCTTAGTTGATCATATGATATGGATTTTGACTTGGGTTTGATGCAATGAGCCAGAAAGTTTTCGGCACCTTCGACTATTTCCTCTGTAAGTGGTTCCTTGCCAAAGTCCTTAATTTCATCAAAGTAGTTGTCTTCCGACCACTTGTAGATTCTGTTCGTGTCTGTTTGTAGAGATCCTATATCTTCTCGGTTTCTTATTTTTCTACTAATATTTGTACCATCGGCTGTGCTGTCCCTGGTAACGTCCTCATCTATGTCAGTTAGCATGATTATGAAGAGTAATGGAGCTAATACAGTTCCTTGTGGTACTGAGCTGAAGACTTCTAATTCTGATGACGATATTCCCTGAACTGTAACGACTTGCCGCCGCTCACTAAGGGAATTATATATTCATTTTTCTGCTTTTCCTGTTATTACCATATATTTCAGTTTATGTATTATGATTCCATGGTCACACTTGTTGAACGCTTTGGCAAAGTCTCTGTATATTACATAACAGTTTTCATTACTTTCAAGTGTATCAATAATGTTGTTGTAGTGTTCCATTAGTTGTGGCGGGCATGATCTGCCTCACCGGAATCCATGTTGGTTATCATTTAATTTTTTCTGAGTTTCCAAAAAGCCATCGATTTTTCCTTTCAAATATTTTAGTGAAATGCTATAGAACTTAAGATTATTTAAGGTCTTTAGAGCCACCTACCATTAGCCGATGAAATAGGTGACTGCGGACGGAAAAGGTAGCAATCGGACACAATTACATTTTAAAAAGGAGATTAACTTGTGTGATGAAAGGAAATGAAGTAAAATATTATTCGGGTTTTTCTAAGAACGAAATACTTATAAACGGTTGAGCTTTTACACTTGAGAAAATTGTAAATAATAATAATAATAATAAAAACTACTTATTTAAGTTCGATATAATATATAATATATATATATATATATATATATATATATATATATATAATACACACACATTCAACTGCAAAGAACACGCAGTATAAATAACGTAAAGAACGACGCTTGTATAGAGATATTCCGCGCAAGACGAGAGAGAGAGAACGAAACAAATGAAAAAATGAGGTAACCACCCGGGAATCGAACCCGGGATCTTCCGATTGCCGGTCAGATGCGATACCATTACACCATGGGCCTCACTCTTCCAAATGCCGTAATTCTTCTACATACTCGCAGAAACCAATGCCCCAAGGGGGCACCTCCCGCATGCCGTAACATTATATACATTCAACTGCAAAGAACACGCAGTATAAATAACGTAAAGAACGACGCTTGTATAGGAGATATTCCGCGCAAGACGAGAGAGAGA
This sequence comes from Bathynomus jamesi, assembly GCA_023014485.1. Classification (NCBI taxonomy): domain Eukaryota; kingdom Metazoa; phylum Arthropoda; class Malacostraca; order Isopoda; family Cirolanidae; genus Bathynomus; species Bathynomus jamesi. The sequence continues at coordinate 369,732 of JAJOZX010004147.1, forward strand.
GAACGAAACAAATGAAAAAATGAGGTAACCACCCGGGAATCGAACCCGGGATCTTCCGATTGCCGGTCAGATGCGATACCATTACACCATGGCCCTCACTCTTCCAAATGCCGTAATTCTTCTACATACTCGCAGAAACCAATGCCCTAAGGGGGCACCTCCCGCATGCCGTAACATTATATACATTCAACTGCAAAGAACACGCAGTATAAATAACGTAAAGAACGACGCTTGTATAGGAGATATTCCGCGCAAGTATGTAGAAGAATTACGGCATTTGGAAAAGTGAGGCCCATGGTGTAATGGTATCGCATCTGACCGGCAATCGGAAGATCCCGGGTTCGATTCCCGGGTGGTTACCTCATTTTTTCATTTGTTTCGTTCTCTCTCTCTCGTCTTGCGCGGAATATCTCCTATACAAGCGTCGTTCTTTACGATATATATATATATATTCGAACTTAAATAAGTAGTTTTTTATTATTATTATTATTATTTACAATATATATATATATATATATATATATATATATCCACAAACACAACTAGCACAAATAGGACAAGACAAGAGGGCAGTCAAGAAAATGAAGTAAAACTGACCCCAACAAGGAGCAAAAAACAAAAGCCAAGAGTAAATATGGGGAAGGAATTATATGCAGGTATTATATAAAAGATAATTGCAGATTTAAAAGAGGAAAATGTATATATGAACATCCCCCAATATGCAATTTCTTCTATAATAATGGTCATTGTAAATTTGGAGACGGATGTAAATTCTACCACCCGGACATTTGCAGACTTACGCAAAATATGGAACCTGCAAATTCGGGAAAAATGCTACTATCAACATCTCCCGACGGACTCAACGAACAAAGGAAAAAGTTTAAATGACAATAGGAATAAAAAAACAACAACAGGAACACAATAAGCGAACAAGAAAATTTTTTCAACATCGCAGACACTTACGATGCTAAATGTCATCCACATGCAGTTGACACAGCTGGAAACCCCCGAGCCAAATCGCTACCGGGCAAGAAGCTACCAATAAGTAGGCGGAAACGGATCTCTTTCGGAGGATCATAGAGCAACGAATCAAGCGATATCGAAGGAAAACGAACTTGAAATGCACAAGGGGCAACGAAAAACAGAGAACATAAAAATTGTCCTGGCTAATATTCAAGGAATAAGACCAAACCAATCACTCAATAAGGTTTCGTACCTGAAAGGATTTATGGACGAAACAAGGGCGGACATCGCATGCCTCACAGAAAATCTTAAAGATTGCCAAGGAAATTGTGAAAACTGCGAACATTATATTGATAAGAAAGAGATAAATATAGAGGGCTTCAACTTACTAAGAGCGGATAGAACGACGAGACGGAAAGGTGGCTGTGCTATATATGTACAGGAAGGTCATATGACAGAGACGATAATAAGTAAATCAAACAGCTATGGGAACTCCTAGCAGTGAAAATAGAAAAACTAAACTTGATAGTAATAGTCATCTATAGACCTCCCAAGCACCCAACCGAAAAATTCTCGGAGGCCATTGATGACATTAGAAAGCTAATAAAGGCCATAAACCCTCCATCCCCCAATATAATGATCTGCGGAGACTTTAACTTCCATTTATAAAATACAAAAAGGTGAATAGGAAATATATATATTCACCAGGACAAGGGGGGCACAAGAGAAGATCAGGAACAAGCAAAAATGTTGATGGCTCTCACAAACGAGTTTATGCTGACACAGGAGATAACAGAAAATACCAGAAAAAATAACTGTCTGGATCTGGTATTCACGAATAACACGAACTTGATTGCTGATATAAAAATAACCCCAACCATTATCTCAGACCACAACTTAATCGAGATATCAACAAATATGACGCAGCATTAAAGACAATACACATATTGTGGAAAGAAGTAAATTCGGGCCTTTAACTTAAACTCGAAGACTATAAATTGGGAAGCAATCAGATCGCACATGGCCCAAATAGAATGGAACAATTTTCGAGAATAAAACAACTGAAGAAATGCTAACAACCTTGGAGGGAAAAAACGCTGAGAATTTTAGAAAAATATGCTCCGAAATCACAGCCAAAAGGAAAGAGGAGCTGGCTAGAAAGGCAAAAGAGAAGACTATTCCGCAAAAGAAAGAGAGTGGAGGCGAAGTTAGGAACTGCGGAGATAATGACAGGAAAACAATAAAAGAAAAACTGGAGGGTATCGATAGGGAAATACAAGCCCTGATTAAGGACCATACAGAGAGGGAAGAGGAAAAGGCGGTAGAAGCAATAAAGAAAATCCAAAATACTTCTATAGCTATGCAAAAAGGAAAACAAAAACGCGCGCCGCTATTGGGCCCTTAAGGACGGGAAATAATGAACTAACCGACGATCCAAAAGAAATATCTGATACATTGAGAGCTCAATATGAATCAGTTTTCAGTACCCCAAAAAGTGACAAAGCGATACCTGACATAAATGCATTTTTGAAGAGGAATTGCAAGGAGAGTATATAACAGACTTTGAGTTTACACCAGAAGATGTAGCGAGAGCTATAGGACAAATGAAACTACATTCAGCTGCAGGTCCGGACAATTGGAACGCATTATTGATTAAAAACTGTAAAAATGAAATAGCTACACCTTTATACGATATGGAGAAGATCCCTAGACACTGGGGAAATACCGAGCATCTTGAAAAGAGCAAACATTGTCCCTATATATAAAGGAGGGGACAGATCTCAAGCAAAGAACTATAGACCAGTGTCATTGACGTCCACCTCACCAAAGTATTGAAAGAATAGTTAGAGAAAATTTATGATTTCCTGGAGACACGGAAAGATTCAACGAAAATCAGCATGGATTCCGATCAGGTAGATCATGCCTATCAAACTAATAGAGCACTACAACAATATCCTAGATGCATTGGAAGGCAATGACAACTACGATGTTATATACACAGATTTTGCTAAAGCTTTCGATAAATGTGACCATGGTATAATAGCACATAAAATTAAAGACATGGGAATAACAGGCAAAGTGGGAAAATGGATCTACAACTTCCTTAGTGATCGTCTGCAGGTCGTCAAAATTCAAGGTATATCATCATCAGAATCGGAAGTACGCAGCTCAGTACCACAAGGGACAGTACTGGCCCCACTCCTGTTCATTATCATGCTAACAGACATAGACAGCGGAGTAAACAGCAATAGTATAGTAACATCCTTTGCAGACGATACAAAGATCAGCAGAAAAATCAGCGATGTACATGACGTGGAGGCCTTGCAGAGGGACACGAACAAAATATACAAATGGTCAGAAGACAACAACATGTCATTCAACGCCGAGAAATTTCAGCTCTTGAGATATGGTAGAAAAGAAGAACTTAAACAGACTGCATATTATGCTCCAGATAGACAGGAAATTCAGAGAAGCACGAAAGCGATCGATCTCGGGATAATAATGACAGATGATGCGAAATTCGAAACACAAAATCAGATAGCGATAAATAAAGCAAAAAGAGTCGCCGGACAGGTTCTAAGAACGTTCAAGAGAAGGGACAGGACAGTAATGATTCCCCTGCTAAAAACACTGATTATACCAAAACTGAATACTGCTCAGTTTTGACGTCCCCATATAAAAAGGAAGAAACTAAAAACTAGAAGAAACGCAAAGGCATTTCACAGCCAAGATTGATGGCTGCAAAGAACTCAACTACTGGGAAAGACTACGTAAACTAAATCTGTACTCACTGGAAAGAAGAAGGAGAGGTACATCATAATCTACATATGGAAAATGATCGAAAAACTGGTACCAAACCTAAAACTAAACCCAATTACCATTCAAACAACACTGGAAAATAGGAAAGGCAGAATGTGTAGTGTTCCCAAATTAAAGGCACGACAAGGGACCTCCTCAACCCTGAAGGAAAATAGCTTGGTTGTCAGGGGGCCAAGACTTTTCAACCAGCTTCCTAAGGACCTCAGAAACGTAACGGGGGTCAAAGTTGAAGTCTTCAAGAAAAGACTGGATGCCTGGCTCAGGACAGTACCAGATGAGCCGGGCGTGCCTGGCTATGTACGGTGGAGAGCGCAAGAAAGCAACTCGCTCCTCCACCAGGCCAGACCTAGAGGCGGGGCCACCAGCTTGACTCCGTGTGAAGAGAGACCAACGCACGATAACATAAGGTAAGGTATATATACAGGGCGTCCCAAAAAAATGTATACACACTTTAACAGCTGATAGCTCAATTGATGTTTCTTTCTTTCCAAGTTAAACCCATTAGAATTAATAATGGCAGTCAGACTAAGTTTTGAACAAAGGAAATTCATTCTAAAATGCTACTGGAAGTGTGAAAACGCAGTTGAAGTGCAAAGACAGTTTAGGAGGGAGTTTCAAACAGATCCACCAACGCGACTTACCATCACTCGAATTAGAGATAAGTTTGAAGCCGATGGAACTGTTCAGAATGTCCACAAGAAGCGTTCCGGAAGACCACGGACATCGACAAGCCCCACAAAGCAAGAAAGAGTACTGGAAACGTATCACCAAAGTCCAAGAAAATCTGTGCGGCAAGCGAGTCGTGAGGTAGGATTTCAGAATCGTCTGTCCAACGCATTTTGAAGCGCTGTCAATGGAAAAGTTACATTCCAAGATTAGTCCATGCTATTAATGAAGATGATGATCCGGACCGAAGAGTGGAGTATTGCGAGTGGTACTTGGCACGATGTGGATGTGGATTGGACGAAGGGTTTCGTAGAATACCCTCCGCGTTCACCAGACCTCACACCACTAGACTTTTTTTTATGGGGATACTTAAAAGACAAAGTCTACGCTATAAAACCTGCAACAGTCGCTGAATTGAGAGCAGCCATTGAACGAGAATGCACACAAATACCAAACGAAATGTTTCGTGATGTTTGCGATTCCATTGCTTCGCGTTATCAGCAGTGCCTGGACCAGAACGGACGTCAGTTTGAAAACAGGCGTTGACAAAACAATTAAATAATGTCTGTAGATTCTATTACATTTTGAAAATGAAATGTATTTTAATAAACACTGCCTTTATAATTATTTAAAGTGTGTATACATTTTTTTGGGACGCCCTGTATACAGTGATGAGCTGCTAAAATTTTAACAACTGGTTCCCTATATAAAAAGTTCTGATTTAAAGGATGTGCCACAGTATGTAGTTTTTGTACCTTTCTCCATAAGAAGTGGCAATGCATTGTGTCATTGGGATTTGTACTCGTACTTAATAAAAAAAAAAAAATTTGAATAAATTTGAAAAGAAGAAAATATGAAGAATATTTAAGTATATTAGTTATTACTAATTAGGTAGTAATTACAAAATAGCTTCAAGATAACACCAAGAAAGAAATATTATTTTGAAGAACATTTTATATATATATATAATAATAATAATTAAACCTGTTTTAAAAGACAGGTACATAGCCAAGATGAAATTGGGGGAAGGAATTATTTCGTAGGGTGTCTGAATTAACTCTTCAGGCATAAGTCAACAGTATTCTAAATGCTGCCGTACGACAAGTCGGAATTGCGAGGTTGGTGGTGAGTATAGAAATCCCCATCCTCGTATAGTCCTTCTCCCTTGTTATACCCCTCTTCCCCATCTATTGGGCATTGATCTCTGGAATAAGCAAAACCCATTTTTACGTCCCAAAATTTGGCCAAGAAGCGGTACAGTCATCGTACTTGATTTAATTTTGGACTTCGAAGTTGTATTCTTATTCTTAGTAATTCTATGAAGGAACTCTTACGGAACATAATTAATTATGAATGCGTTTGTTATAATGCGAGAACAACACTACAAACCGGACTACGTTTAAGTTTAAATGTAAAATATACTTTAACAACTTTTTGGAAGGATGCAAACTTCACTTTAACGCTACGACGTATTAAGGTTGGGTTTGTAATACAATTTGAATCGTGCAACTGGTGTTTGGTACCTTAAGCACGCCATTGATCTACGCACCACTACACTCTAAATGGAGTTGAATAGAATCATTACCGAGAATCTGGGTACCCCTAATTTTAACATAACTAATTCATTTTTCAAGAGCGTACTCACACTGTGATTACTCTAATTGGCCATGTAATTTTATTGTTATTAGCGTACCATGTATAATGGGAACATTCCCACTGTAAAGTGTAACCGGAGTGTGTAAGTTTTTGAATTTTAAGTTCTGGGATCAAGTAAAGATAAGCACCCCCAGCCTTCTTTAATTAGCCTTATAAGGCTAACTAACGAAAACATCACGACCTAACCTAACCAATCGTCAAGGGCGTACAGTTGACTTAACGATTGGTTAGGTTACGTCGTGATATTTTCGTTAGTTAGCCTTATAAGGCTAATTAAAGAAGGCTGGGGGTGCTTATCTTTACTTGATCCAAGTTCTGTTTCTTAGCTTAAACTAATAAATCGCATTAGTTACAGTTTATACTATTATATTTTAAAACTAGAAAATATATTTCACCGAGTGAGAAATTATGCTTACATTAACTTCATCAGTAGGTATATAGGATCGCTTGAACACTAGCGCCCCTCACGCGACTCGGGGGGGCTCCAGTCTTCTTCAGGTGGAGTAAACGGGGGAGGCCTTGAATCATTATCAGGTGGACAGTAACAATTTTAAGCGGTATATCAAAGTTAGTTTTGTGTATATATATTTATAGAATGCCCGGTTAGGTTAATTAAATGTCCGGTTAGGTCAACTGTACGCCCTTAACGATTGGTTGTCAAGTGAAATTTTCATTATTTTTAACGAAACTATCACGACTTAACCTCACCAATCGTCAAGGGCGGACAGTTGACCTAACCGGGCATTCAATTAACCTAACTGGGCATTCAATTAAATTATTGAATAAATTATTAAATAACTTTTTTTTCACCTATAAAAATGGGGGCTCTATTCTTCATATGGAGAAAGTTGGGAGCTCTAGTATTCAGATATTGGGGGCTTTAGTCTTCAGTTGATGCGGTATATACTTACTTCTATTAAAATAGTCATTATTCAAAATTGATAAAACTTTCGGATCAAGTAAAGATAAGCACCCCCAACCTTTTTTAGTTAGCTTTATAAGGAACTAACGAAAATATCACGACCTAACCTAACCAATCGTCAAGGGCGTACAGTTGACCTAACCTAACGATTGGTTAGGTTAGGTCGTGATATTTTCGTTAGTTAGCCTTATAAAGCTAATTAAAAAAGGTTGGGGGGTGCTTATCTTTACTTGATCCAAACTTTCGTTTCCATTTCATTTACCGGTGAAAATTTCTCGCATTTATAACATAAAATTTAAGAATCCTCTTTTTACAAAATTAATATAAGTTGTTTTAATTGAAAAAAGTGTAGAGTTTATTTTGTTCTTAATTAATATGAAGCTTTTAAATGCAAGTAGAAAATTGTTCACTAAAGGGAAGTTGTTTGAATGAAATTATAGTGTAAAGCAAAACTGTAATTAAGAGCCACTTTGTTAATCATGATCGTAGCTCACGATGAAGGATAAAGAAGATGTTTTGTACTTTACGTGAAGGATCTTAGGGACATGGATTCGAACTCGGTGAGTGATTTGAAGACTTATTTCTTCATATATAAAATAATGTGCCTAACTAAATATGTGGTTGGTAAGGTGGAGTTAAATATAAAAAATCTAATATAAAAATAAAGTTTTTGGGTATTCAGTTAGACGTTATGGGCAGGGCTTGAGTTGAAGGCGGTACCTACCGGTTGTTAATTTTTTTAATAAATCGTTCCGGTTGTTAACCCCTTGCGGAAGGGGGTACCCCTCCCCCTCCGCACTCTCATCAACGTACCATTCTAACCTAACCTGAAAAATAAATATTTGAAAGGATATAAGGTTTAGAGGCCACCTGATGTAATGCAGCACGCTGTACCAATGCTACTATGAATATAGAGTATAATTACCTACCCTAAACTAGAGCGCACAACTTCGAGTGCACGCTGACACATGCATATACAGTTTTATTTATATATATATATATATATATATATATATGTGTGTGTGTGTGTCTGTGTGTGTATATAATTCATAGAGGTTTCTTCCATAAAAACGATAATAATTACATTATTTAAGCAGTAATAAACAAATTTTTCGGTATATTAATAAATCTTTATACAACTTTGATTTCTGTGTTCAAAAATCAAACTTAATATAAATCAGTGTTACTTTTAATCAAGGTTTTAGTTTATATATATATATATATATATATATATACAGGGGCGCAGCCAGAATTTCTAAAAGTGTGTAAGTGAGTAAAAACACATTCATAAATACAATAATTAAACATGTACTGAAGGTAAAGGTACTTGGCATGGCGTACATACTTATAATTTACTTAGAATTTCAAAACATGCATAGAAATATCAAACCCTATGATTTTTTTTTCGGGGGAGCGGCTGTAGCCCCGGACATGTTATGATTCCACCACAAATGGAATCAATTACGATTACATTAAAAACTGTAATCATGATTCCTACGATTCCAAATTAGGTAAACGGAAGAAAGACAACACATAATCACTGTCGTGAAGGGTTGCAATGACTGAAATCAAATTATTTAAATAAAGTGATTTAAATCGATTTAAATTATAAGGAAAAAGTAACTGATTGAAATCAAAATATGATTTTTCTTTCTCACAAATAAGGAATAGTAGGTACTATTCCATCAACATAATCTCATTAATCTTACTATGTATGGGTGAGTTAGGACTATTTTTATATCAGGTATTTTCCAAGCATTTCATAATGAGTGCGTGAATATGTTTTAAAACAATTAATGCTATATAATAGTGAATATTAGATACTACAAAAAATGACAGAATTGAATAAGTCATAAATAAATGGGAACATTTAAATAAAAATTTGTACTTTTTGAGGAAGATTTTTAATCGAGATTTGGAGCAACTGGAGAAGATGCACCTCTAAATGAGCCAACTGGAGAAAACGCACCTCTAAATGAACAAACTGGAGAAAACGCACCTCTAGAACATAACTCAAAAAGGATATTAAAACAAATGAATAAAAAACATGTTTATTAAGGGAAAACAGACAATAAAATCATACAGAAACTAAAATCAAAAGGGATATTGTTCTCATATGTGTTTACACAAATTACTAAAAGCATAATTATGAAATTTATCACGCCACATAAATTCAGATAAATATGAATTGAGCATGTTTCTTCGACATCCACGTATCCTATAGTAACCGTTATTACATTATCATTTGTATAATTTAGGTCTCGGGGGTACGGGGGCGGAGCCCCCGTAAAGATCACGCATCACAAATTGATCGGTCCTAATGTCATTTTCGTTTAAACTAACGAAAATATCATGACTTAACCTAACCAATCATCAAGGGCGTACAGTAGGTCTTAGTTTAACTATTAATCCCTGCCGGGGGCATTGACGTCAGCATTGACGTCAGCGGCGGCGGCCAATTTTCTGAAATTACCTCAACTGAAGAAAGCGCACCTCCGTTTTTGCCAACTGGAGAAAACGCACCTTTCAGTCACATCAGGTACGTTTTCTCCAGTTGCTCCCGAGATTTTTAAGCGCATATTTCTTATATTTTCGAGACTTTCCGCATTTGAGAAGTCTGAAGTTTTTATTTAATGTGATAAAGTTTTTCACATACTCGTACTGTACGTTTAAAATGACTCGTTGCGAATAAATGAACGTATGTCTAAGTATAATAACTGAAAAGTGTTTAATTTATCCAAATGACATACTTGGCAAACCCTCAGATTTCCCATTTTTACACGATGAAAAATTTTGGGAATTGTGGGTTGTGTTTTGGTGTGTTGTAACACACTCGAAACACAAACTTAAAATTTTATGAAACAATGACAACTTCGTAAATGGAATTTTTCACCATAATGTGACTGTTTAAACGGAAGTATATTTCCAAACATACTTCTGTCTAAAGAGTGGGTTTTACTGTAATGCCAACTTCGTAAATGGATTTTTCACCATAATGTGACTGTTTAATGGGAAGTATATTTCCAAACATACTTCTGTCTAAAGAGTGGGTTTTACTGTAATGGCAACTTGACTTTCATATTCACTGATATGTTGTAATCATGGCATGTAATCACGATTACGTTTCCTTTTGCCATGGAATTGATTACGATTCCTTGGTTTTTCAGGACAAATGGAATCGATTCCAATGATTACAATTCCTGATTTCGATTACAACATGTCTGGTAGCCCCCGTAGCCCCACTGTATATATATATATATATATATATATATATGTTGTCCGAGAAGTGGGGTGTAATTCGAAAAATAACCTATCTTATTGGTTAGTATCGCTGACTACAAATCTACCGGTCCCGGGTCCGATTCCTGGCGATGGCAGGCAGCGCTCAGCTCAACCAGCTATTCATCCTTCCATGCAAAAAGAAAAATGATTGGTAGATAAATGGGTACCCCGGATAGCCTAGTGGTTAGAACGGTGGGTTGCTGATCGGGAGATCGAGTCCGAGCGAGGACTTTCTAATTTCTGACTACTCGTGGTGGGTATGGTTCGGGTTTCACGTAAGCGGTAGGTCTAATGTTGGGCAAGAAGCTTGACCTTCGTCAGAATAAATAATTCGGGCGAAGCAAAACAAATACTGTAAGTAATTATAATTGCTTGATTAAAATAGGTTCTCGGACAACCTGTATATATATATATATATATATATATATATATATAACGATATTCAAATATATCACCCCGAGCAGGGCTCGAACCCACCACCTCTTGAATACCAGGTGAGGGCGACAGCCACTACTATAGTACGACAGGCTAAAAGTTAACAGAACCTGTCATATATTTAAACAATCGAGGAAACGCCTAACGCTTTCGCGTCCAGAGGCATTTTACATGTTAACCCTCTCGCACTCAAGTTAATGACCAGCATTTCATTCAAATTATCCTGTGCAACGTTAGGGTCCCATAAATGGAATATCATGCATGAACACGCACGAGTTTTCATGATGATAAATCGTGCGTGTTATGCATGATATTCCATATCTTTTTTATGTAAAAAAGAGGAGCCAAGGGCGGGCGCCCGCAAAACTCGCCCCGTGTATAAACGAGAGAGAACCAAAATCAAGGTCTCCGAGGCTGACGATGCCACACACACACACACACACACACATATATATATATATATATAATATATATATATAATATATATATATATATATTGAAACGATTGTGTAGTGTGTAAAATAGAGGGAGAAGTGTGTATTTGAGAGCATGCTCAACTATTCACAGGGTAGATGAGATAGAAAAAGATCAGCTAAAGAGGACACTGACAGAAGAAATGGGCGTTACAGCACTCCCTATCTCCTGCCTAACGTCCCCCTCCGACAACATTCTTAATAGTGTGGGAAGGGCTAAACTTAAAATAGGCTGCAGGCGTCAATTCCTGAAATTAATAGTCTGATTGCAGGGTTAAACACTGGTTCTACTTCAGAGGTAGATGACCTATCGAATGAGCACTTAAAATATGCCAGTGACTGGTTTGTCTGCATATCTCATTGCTCTTCTCAGCCATGCTTGCTCATAGATATATTTCTGCAAAGTTTATGCCGGTACATATCTTGCTCCTTGTCAATAATAAATATGGGGACATTCTATCCGACAATAATTACACCTATTGTTGTCTCCTGCATCTCGAATCTATTATTATTATTAATGACATTTCCTAATCACTTTGCTTTTAAAAGGTCCTATTCAACTTACAGTAACTCTGTATCTATGTACTGAAGGAAATTATATTTATGTACACTGATATAATTCAACTATCTATAGTTGTTTCTTGGGTAAAGTACGGTACATGATAGAATGAACCAAAATATTTCATTTAAAAATCTAGATGACAGGAAAGTTCCTATGTACATATCAAATTTATTGAAATTTTGGTATACCCACCAATCTTTTAGGAGTTAGATAGGGCAATGTACTATCCAAGTTTTTTGTTTTTTCCTGCAGAGTGAGGCAAGACTCCTTTCTATCACCTCTGCTGTTTAATGTATACACTGATGAGTTAATTGTTTCACTTAATAAGGCAAAGGTTGGATGTTGTATAAATAACTTAATCTCCGCCGATGATATGGCATTAATAAGCCCTGTTAAAAGTCTGGATCATCCCATAAAAATTTGCAAATTATATTTGCAGAAACATGATATTCTTTTTAATGTTACAAAAACTAAGCTTATGCAGTTCCGTCACAAAAGCGCTAATCAGCCAGCCAATATTAGTTTGAAAACGGGAGGTGAACCAATAGAGAAAGTACAAGAAATTGTGTATTTGGGTTAAATTATCACCAGCTCCTTGAATGATGACTGATATAAGAAAACAATATTGAGGCCTCTGTGTCAAAGCATATATGACTATAAGGAACTTCCGGTTCTATACGAATGAAATTGAAGACGCTCTCCTTCGTATCTTCTGCACTAATATTTATGGGCAGCAACTCTGGATGAATTATAAAAAAGGTTCTGGCAAAACCCAAATTTATTTTACAATAGTTCTTTCAGATTCCTACATAAGTTACCCTCGAGATGCTCAGCTTCGCATATGTTTGCTAACCACAATGTCTCGAGCCTCCCGTAGGTAACAGAACGTTCTCAATACAGTCTAATGAAAAGAATTAAAAAATCAGCCAACCCACTTATCAAAGCATAGCTCATCAGTCCTGTCACGTGTCTTCTAAACTACTGAATTCATGGTATGAAAATGTTTGTCTGTACTTCCACTTAATTTCGATATTGCTATTTTTAATTAATTGTATTTTCGTTCTTAATACTTGAATTTTCATTGTATTTTATTTTAAGTTTGTATTTTTACTATTTGTTATATGGACTATTCGTCTGCCAATAAACATTTTCGTTTCATTTAATTTTTCATTTCATATAAACCTCATGGGATCACTTAGGTTGTAATTTACATGTTGTATCGTGTTATTAAAACCTGTATTGAAATATGGATATGATAACAGAAGGGCATCTCTTTTCCCTTAATTTGCAACTAATAAGTTCAGTTATTTTAATTTTTTGAAGTTATGATGGTAAATTTAGAACAGAATTCTCTTAAAACAAACTTATGTCATTGGTATTAAAATACCATCACTGCATGGATTTATTCTTAGAATTTTGCAAAAGGATCATGTTTTTATTATTATTATTATTATTATTATTATTATTATTATTATTATCCAATGCCTTTCTTTTGGAACGTTGCTTTTGATGAATTTAATGCACTCTCTTTTATGTAGTTGATCATTTACGGAAATGGGCTCACACGTAATGTCACAAAAGATACTGATGATGACACTCGCTGGCCACAAGCAATCTCGAGTAGGCAAAGCAGGATAGATCCATATATGCCTCTGCTTCTGTAGGTTAAATGACTCGTAACAAATGATTAATGAATAACAAATGCCCGTAACAAATTTTCTTTGTGAACAGTATGCGGCAATAAAATTATCAACAATTTACATAAATGAAAAAAAAAGGTAAAGTCTCAGCAAAGTGTGACGATGCACGGAAAGAAAATTTTTATGCAATGAGAATTATTTCGAGTTTCCCTCTATGGGGTAATTAAGGTACAAACCCTTACTGTTTCTTTAGTAGGGATGAAAAAAAATCATGAAAGCATGAAAACAATTTAAATAAAAAAAACCAAGAGCTGTCACTCAGTATACACAAACACTAGTATACACACACACACACACGTGTGTATATATATATATATATATATATATATATATACTAGAGGCGGGACCACCAGCTTGACCTCTGTGTGAAGAGAGACCAACGCACGAAACAACATAAGGTTCATAAGGTGTGTATATATATATATAATATATATATATACTGTATATATATATACGCACACACCTTGGTTTAGCTTCCGCCCGAATTGTTCATTCTGACGAAGGTCAAGCATGTCACTCCACTTCAAACATACAGTTTAACGTGGAATCCAAACCACGCCCCACCAGCAGCCAGCCCAGCGTCTTAACCACTAGGCTACCCAGGGTACCCATTTATCCACCAAAAAATTTCTTTATTGCGTGGAAGGATGAACAGCTGGGTTTTGCTGCACGCCGCCTGCCGTCACCGGGTCTCGATCCCGGGGCCGATGGATTCGTAGTCAGCTCAGCGACGCTAACCACTACACTACTGAGGCGCATAGCCTGATAATAATTATTGGTTTTGTTTAACCTTCATCGCAACATCTAAGGTCATATGACGGAGGGGATCTACAGCTTTACGTGGAATCGAACTACGGGTCGCTACATAGTCTAGACGCAGCGGACGGTCTCCCATCCAATTACCATCCGACCCAATGTCGCTTAACTTCGCTGATCAACGGGAAGCGGTGTTACGAGTTACGACATTGGCTACGACTAGCCCCGCATAGCATGAGCTATCTATGTATTCTCTCTCTCTCTCCCATATATTATATATATATATATATATATATATATATATATATATATATATATATATAGGATGAATTTCACACTTAAACACGTGAAATGAATGAATGATGCAAACCTCGAAGTGTCACCCTGACGAGGTACACTGTTGAATACACGAAAGGACCTGGAATCAATTTTTCTTTTTCCTTGTGGGTTTGCATCATATATATATATATATGTGTGTGTGTGTGTGTGTGTGTGGTAACGTTCGGACGCTGCATATCCTTTAGTTTTAATTTTTAAAATTTTAAAATCCAATTTTTTTTATCTTTTTCAATTAATGTAATGCTTCTTTTACTATTATATTATTTCTCCGGCCTGCTTCTTTTGCTGAAATTTTGCTCTATGTTGACTGTTTAGATATTAAATAATCTTCTATAAATAAGAAATAGTTTTCATGCAGAGGCAAATTTAAACCAATAGTTGGTACATCGGTAATTACTCAACATTATATCTAATGATATACACGGTGTCCATAAAGTCACGCATCATAGGAAAATACATTTATTTTGTTTTATTTATTTGTTCGAAATGATTCCCACCAATCTCAAAACGCGTTTGTAAACGAAAACGCGGGTTTCTTTGAATGTTCCTCAACATATTTGGCCCGATGGAGATATAAATAAATAGACATTGTTTACGTTCCTATGATGCGTGACTTTATGGACACCCTGTAGAAATATTTATAGAAATATCTATAAGATAGTCTTTTTGTAAAAATTGTCATTATATTAATATATTTTGGTAGATAGAGAGGGGCCTTATGACTTTATTTATTAATATCTAGTATCTGCCGCTCTTAATACTCGTAAACCTTATTTCTTAAAGGAATAAACATTTTAATTTAAATACGTGCAAAATTTAGTAAAAAAGAGATAATAGGCCCTAAGTCATCTAATCAACTAGTGGTTAGTGGTTCATCGCAAATAATACATTTGGCTGAGCCAGTTCAATGAAATTAGTTTTTGACGTACTTTTGTAATATTTTTTAGTTTTGGTGGCTAAAACTAATAAAATGCCCTTTGCTCTGCAAATGAAAGAAACAAAGCAACAGTGATGTAGGACTCGAGACCTGTATTGAAACCTTTTTTTCTGGTCTCGGTCTCGGCCATGGTGGTCTCGACTACATCGCTGCAAAGCGAGGAATGGAGTTAAAGTGTCATGAATTGAAGTAGTTTTGAAGTAAATGGTAACCAGTGGAACTGAAATTACATTAATGATTGACATCAAGCCAATCATGATGGGATCAAATGAGTTTAACTTCCACTGAACTTCTGGATGAAAAAGTTGTTTCTTTATATAAAAAAATCTTAAAAAGGGGAAAAAAGCAAGTGTGAAACCCCCAAATATATATATATATTTTTTTCGAGTTGGGTTTTTCTGAAAAAACAAAACAAAAAATAATTGAAATGTCCACAATGAACCAACCCTAACAATAATAGAGTTGTATTCACTGAAAAGACGCTGTGAACGCTACATGATAATATATGTGTATATAAAATACTTGAAAAATCAATTCCAAATGGTAAAAAACAAACCAAGTCAAACTGGTATGACCAGACAGGTTACAAAGAGAACAAACGCAACAAGCAAAGGAAGATGGAAAATTTACCTAGCATACGAGACCCAAACTTGTTTGTCAACTTTAAAATATTCGGTTAACAACATTCAAAATTCATTTCACAAATTCCTAGGCAAAGTCAAAGTCCAAGGTTCCGAGGGGTCCAAGGTTCCGAGGGCAGGATGAAAATAGAAAAAATAACTACCTCCATGAGACCCTACAAATGGAAAAAGGATGCTGCAAAACGGTTCGAAAACAAAAAAGTAACAGAAATAAGCCACTGTTGTTTCGGGGTTATAGGGTTCAGAGTAAGATTATGGGCTAGTTTCTCCATTATTTTCCAAATGTAAATAATGATATACCTCTCTCTTCTTCTTTCCAGTGAATATAGGTTTAATTCACGCAACCTTTTCTAGTAATTTAGTTCTTTGCACCCATTCATTTTGGCTGCGAGGCTTCTCTAAATTCCTTCTAGCTGACTAATGTCTTCTTCTTCATATGGGGATGTTAGGACCGAGTAGTATTTCAAGTTGGGTATGATCAGTGTTTTCAATAGAGGAATCATTATATTCCTATCCTTTCGTTTAAAGGTTCTCAGTATCTGCCCAGTTATTCTCTTTCCCCTGTTTACTGCTATCTTATTTTGTGTTTCAAATTTCGCATCATCAATCATTACAACTCCTAAATCTTTTGCTTTAGAATTTCACTGGACTTCCTGTCCATTTGGAGTATAGTTTTCCATGGATTTTAGGCCCTTTTCCATAACTTAACAGTTGAAATTTGTCAGTGTTAAATTTCATATTTTTGTCTTCCGACCAGTTGTATTCTGTTCATGTCTGTCTGTAGAGATCCTACATCCTCTGGGTTTCTTATATATATATATATATATATTATCAGTGTTGTCATATATTCAGACTTATTTTGATTTTGAAAATCATTAAATAAGTTTCCATGAAAAAAGTGTTATAAATTAATGAAGCCGAGGTTAACTTAGGTTTGCTTAAATTAGGCTATTTAGGTTAGGTTAAATCCACGAGTGAAAATATGAAAATGTCGCCGTTTTATACGGTAGCCACAGCTGTTTACGTGTGTGTGTGTGAGCACGCACGAGTAAAGTGACCAGTTTCGAGGAGGTGTGTTCATTCGTTCGTTCGTGCCACGAGAGGCAATGCTTCGCAAACAATGCCTAATTCCATAGTGTCATTCTGCCTTCTGCTTTTATCGGCATCGTTCTCCGTTCGTATTGATTCGAATCTTTAGCCGCGCTTCTTTACACACTCGGTTTAAAAGTTTATTTAAACTCGTTGCTTCAAAGCATCATGCTAAGTGAATATTGTTTATTAAGACAAGATAAATTAAAGGAATTAAAAAAAAAGTCAGAAATGCATTTATTGGAAGCACGAATTTTCCACGCACAGAGGCTTGACAAAAGTAAATAGACTCCTTTTTTTTTTTTTTTTTTGGTAGTTTCTTATTTGATAAAAGTAAATAAATAAATAATAACAAATGTATTGAATCAATATATTTAGAATCGTATTGCTTTCACGTTTGCATTACGTAAAGCTGACACGCGTTCTGGCTCCATTGATAAACTTTGCCATTTGTTCTCGAGAACAATGATCGTGGTGTCTAGTTATTTTTGCCAATCCTCCGTATTTTAAAATCTTTAAAGGTTCACTATCGCCTGATGAAGTCCTTGTGTTTCCAATACATTAATTTCTAATTGTAACTTCAGTCCCTTTATTTAATCTTCTTCGCTTCGTAAGAAAGGTTTTGTTTCGTTAAATTAAAATTGGTGAAACTTTTTACGTAACTTTATTTAGTGTACTTTATTATTGTATTTATTAAAAATTCAAACGCGACAGTGTCATGATCAGCTTCCAAAAATTTAGCTCTGACGATCTAAAATTTATCAGCAAAAATCGACGTACATAGTTTGTACTTTTAATATATAGTAATAGTAATCTTATATATATATATATATATGATGAATAAAACCACGAAGGAAAGGAAACACAAAATGGTGCTCAAGCGCTTTCGTCTAATGACATCCTCATTTTGTGTTTCCTTTCCTTCGTGGTTTTATTCATCATAAATATTTTTCACGTGTTACCTTCGTGAAATAATTTTCATATATATATATATAATATATATACGGATTATTCAATAAATTTAGTGGTAGAAGTCTGCACGGGGCTACTTTTTCAGGCCCGTATCCGTGGGTTTTGGGTCCGGCCTGTTATGTTTTTGTTTTTTTATTTTAAAGCCCTTATCCAACCTGGCCCGTAAGAATTTTACAAAACATGTACCCGACCAGGCCCGCATTTGACACTGTGTTAGCGACCTATAAAATTAATGTTAACAGGGTTAATATGTTTTA
This sequence comes from Bathynomus jamesi, assembly GCA_023014485.1. Taxonomy (NCBI): domain Eukaryota; kingdom Metazoa; phylum Arthropoda; class Malacostraca; order Isopoda; family Cirolanidae; genus Bathynomus; species Bathynomus jamesi. The sequence goes on from JAJOZX010004147.1 coordinate 388,202, forward strand.
AATGACATGGGCTGGACCTGTAAATCAAAATAACTTTTTATGAGGTAGTTTTAGTCGCTTTATTCAAATTTGTCACTCATTTTTTGTGCAAACTATTGTAGTCGGGGGGGGGGGGGTATGACGTCATGTTACTCTGCGACTTAATTAGTTTGTTGGTTTCTGTTCTAGCTATTTTTTTTTCTAATTGGACTTAGTTTGGTGGTGTTTGTGATAGAATTATGACGTGCCGTTCGTGTGGTTTCGACTTTGAGAACTTGATTCGTCATGTACCCTAGATGATTAATTAAATGATTAACTGAATGCCCGGCTAGGTTAATTGAATGCCCAGTTAGGTCAACTGAATGCCCGGTCAGGTCAACTGAATGCCTGGTTAGGTTAATTGAATGCCCGGTTAGGTCAATTGAATGCCCGGTTAGGTCAACTGTACGCCCTTGATGATTGGTTAGGTTAAGTCATGATATTTTCGTTAGTTTAAACGAAAATGACGAGAGCAAACTTTTCTGGTTAATTTTGAGGTGTTTTGCACGTTTCCTGTGGTAATGCGTCGTTTACGAAATCTCGTAACATGTTAGGTTATGCTTTATTGTATAAAATGTAGTCAAAAATGGATTTTTTCAAGTGTATTTTGGCGTGCTTTGTCCGAATATGACCTTCATTTCTTGTGCAAATGAACAGAAATACAGTTGTCATTGCATGGCCCAAACACGTATTTCTGTTCATTTGCACAAGAAATGAAGGTTTTATTTGAACAGAGCACACCAAAATACACTAGAAAAATATATTTTTTATTTCAACTTCAGGCCATGTCATCAGCGACATAATTACAGTTAACAGCATATATTTTTTAAAAGTACAACTACTTTAAAATATTTTTTTTTATAATTTTTTATCATTTACTACATATTTCAAAAAATGTTGAAGCCTGTACCCACCCAAGCACTATATTTTCAGTCCATACCTGGTCCATGTCCGTCACACTTTCAACGAGTCCTCCAATACCCGGCCCATTGGGTGGGCCGGGCACGGGCTTACCCATACCCCTGCAGACCTCTATTTAGCGATCTAAATTCTTATGAAGAAAGCCATCGTTATACGAATCTAAATAACCAAGTTTTCTATTTCTTTCTAGTTTTGTGAACATTTTCAAAATAATGTTAATAATGAATACATTTTTATATGCATTTTTAATGAGCTTCATTTCACTGGTGTCTACTTTCGAAAGGTCAGTTCATAAAACTGTTGTTTTTACCTCTTTTTTTTTTTTTAAACTGTAGATATAAGAGGGAGAATGGGGTAAAACAGGGTACTTAATGCTAAGTTGTTTGTGACTACGACGTTCCTGTCTCAAGCAATCTTAGATGTCATAAACAAGAATTCTACCGAGTCCAAATGTTTTGATCATTAATAACCAATCTGTAAACACATTTACGCAGACATTTAATACCTAAGCAATCTCATTTTTCTACTCATGCAAGTTTTATCGTGGCCATTTTAAATTATTACAGTTGATTGTTTTTCATTGCTAACTGTTAGTGTGAGAATCTCTTTTACCCAAAGGAGGGAAACATACCCATTTTACCTCACTGGTAGAGTAAAACGAGATACATATGTAAAATTGCAGTTAAAACAGGTGTTTACACAAAAAAATGTTTTGTATATTTTATTTCAAACTACAGTATCAAAAAAAAAATTAAAAGACCCACTTAAAAGTAACAAGTCCTATAGTTAATCAGGCCAGCAAGCCGCTCGCAAATTTCAAAATTTCACGTCACTCCTCCAAAAATGGTACACTATTTTCTACTACGCGCACAAAAGCGTCTCTCTCACACGTGTTCCACATCCACACCGGAATACTTCCCTGGTCGATTGGTTCTACAATCTCCTCCTATATAAATTAAAGATGTTTGTTTAAATGTAAGTTCTCAAGAATTGTAATGGTGTTTATATTTTTTTTGTGGGTGTTTCTGTTGAGAAGTGGGTAGAGGGGCTGCCCTTGGGGAAATTGGTGGAAAATCCTCTACAAGGGTGCCATAAGCTCCTACACACCCAGAGTTGAATTCTAGACTTTGTTCCGTCAGGACCAAAGGTTTTTTGGGGCTCTCGAATTTTGTAAATATAGCCTGTCAGTTTATTGTTAATCGCATATTACTTTTCAATCACCGTGATTTCACCAACACATTCTATGATTTTCATATAGGATATCATCTCTCTGCCCGAAATGTGTTTTCAGATCTTGAACTATGCAATATTTGATTATCACTGTTCAACAATGATTTTGTCTCAGGAAAAGTTTTGTCATTATTATAGAGCTTTTAACGCTGATCACAAAAATGGTCTATTATTTTCCTATCCCGTATAGTTTTTGAGAAATTTCCATTTTTTTTTGTTTTGGAAAAAATATTCAATTTTTGTAGTAAAAAATGTTCATTTATTTTACTATCTCGCAACTCTGACCACATCATCGCCACATGTGATGTTTGTCTTATTACGTCGTGTGTATTGCTACCCTTATAATAATTGTAATGTTAATATTTTTTAATATTTTGTATAATATTTAATTAATTATATCGAATATACAATATTATATATTAAACACGTATATACAATATACAATAATTGTATAATATATTTTAAAATTTCATGAAAACTTATGCGTGATACGCCAAAATGAATAACATTTTCGGAATCAACAGCGTCGACTTTATATAGACCAGCTTTGTTTGTTGCTTGAGACAGAATAAAAGTAAAAATTTGTTATTATAGACAGGAAAACATGTCGCAAAACGGCAATAGTTAAGTACCCCATTTGATATAACCTGTTACAACTTACTTTACTGTTGTAACTTGTTTGGTGCTCAACCTTTTTACAGTTAATGTATACGTACAAATAATGTTTAATAAAAATGACTTCAAAATAGAGTTTCGATTTCACTTTTGGGGGGGGGGGGGGGCAAAACTTGCTTGCCCCCCGCACAAAATCGGGCCCCTACGCTTATATGTTATGTACCACAGACTGTGTAACATAAAAGATTTTTAGGAGACCATTCTGAGTTGTAGCACATTAAAGGGATGTATTAAGTGCCTTGAAAAGTGGACGCTCAAGTTTTCCAGTTGAGGTTTAAGTTTTGGATTTTAGCTAAAAATATTAGTTACCCATTTTCTTTGATGTATTCGATCCGACGTAAATGCAACGAGTTCTTGCATATACTGTATTGACCCAAAGCTGGGTCCTCTCTGCTTAGCAGATAGCTGGTGAGGGAAGTTATATTTTCGGGCCTCTTTGCTAGTGACCCCTTGCCCATGCTTGGCTTCCATCATAAAAAAAGCAAAAAGACAGTATTTGTCATTTATTATTCAGACTATAGTGGATTTAATTTTTCCAGGAGAGTTCCTTGTTCCACGCACGGTCTGTGTGTAACATAAAAGTTTCTCATGGGACCCCGAGTTGGGGTTATTTGCAAGCAAAATTGAGTCTAATCAAAATCTACCTATACCTAATCTGTTGAAGCCATTGAAATTTGCTCATACATCTTAGCAAGTTAAACAGCTCATAAGCTATATTTAGAAAATGGAAAAATTCAAAGAAAATTATGAAAATTAATGACCAACTCAATAAGCAGTATATATATATATATATATATATATATATATATATATATATATATATATATATATATATATATATATATATATATATATGTGTAACAAAAAGTTATAGGGAAATAAGCTATAACAGAACTGAACGAGAAAAACGAGTAGAAATGAGCAACGGCTGCATGAAATGCAGTTTGAGCATGTTCTGAATTAATTGGTAAGTTGATTGTATTATTTGGAATGTATAGTTAAAACTATTTTCTTCTTCAATTCTATCGTATCTTATTTCCCTATGAGAACGGATTTTTTGTTACACCATATATATATATATATATATATATATATATATATATATATATGTGATGAAATTTAAATGATTTTAATTTTGTATTGATGCAATTTTCATTTTGCTTTAAGGTTTTAATTTTAATGGTTTTAATATTGTATTGATGTAACTTTCACTTTTCAATTTTGTTTTAAGGTTTTAAGACTTAACTCACTGATGATGACAAAAGATTTGTCGAAACGTCTGATGTACAAATAAATGAAAATGTTTGCCGTTGTGTTGATTCTTCTTTTCATCTGTAAGCTCCGTTTCCCTAAGGAGAAGTCAATAGTTTTGATATATATATATATATATATATCCCAAAAACTGACAAACTGATATGCGATAGAAACGCGTTCTTTGAAGAAGAACTACAAGGGGAAAGTATAATGGACTTCGACTTTACGACAAATTATATTATACAAGCTATAGGGAAACTAAAAGCAAACTCAGGGGCAGGACCGGACAAATGGAATGCCATACTGATCAAAAACTGCAAGAATGCAATCGCTGAGCCCCTATATTGGATATGGAGACGATCACTAGACACGGGAGAAATAGCGGGCATCCTGAAGAGCGCGAACATAGTCCCAATATACAGGGTGTTTCAGGAGGAAAGGTCAATACTTCGGGAGGTGATAGTATCGGTCATTGTAAGAAAAAAAGTTCATATGAACATGTCTAATTCTGAATGGTTACGGAGATAGAGCTGTTTGAATCTACAAATACAAAAGCATTGTTAATGATAATCAAGAAAGAGAAACCAATTACTGTTTCTAACATTTAATGTTTAAACATTGGCATTTTGAATGGTATCAGATACAGAAATGACAACTTTGTTACAGTTTACAATACGTTTTCGAAAATCCCACCGTCAACCTCAATGCACTTTGCAACTCGTGTGCGAAGATCGCGTGTTGTTCGTCTGAGTTGATCTTGACGTTCCTTTATGCGGGCAGCAGCAGCATCCAAAATGCGCGTGAGCAATTCGTCTCGTGTAGCCACCTTTCTTTTGTAAACTTGACTTTTCATCCACCCCCACAAACAATAATCTAACGGAAAGAGGTCTGGAGACCTTGGTAGCCATTGAATGGGACCACCGCGGCTGATCCATCGACCAGGGAAAGTTTGATTTAGGTATTGCATCACCAGACGGGTAGAATGTGGAGGAGCTCCGTCATGCTGAAAGTACATACCAGCGCGTGTAGCCAAAGGAACATCCTCCAATAGTCCTGGCAATTCATTTTGCAGAAATTCTAGGTAACTGTCCTGTAAGACGATTCTCTAAAGTAACAGGGCTAATCAGCTGATCATCGATGATACCGCACCACACATTGGCAGAGAAGCGATGTTGAAAATTTGTTTCCGCAGTGGCATTTGGATTTTCGTCTGACCACCGATGAGAGTTACGAGTGCTGTTGATACCGTCACGGGTGAAAGTAGCTTCATCGGTGAACAGTATTAATCGAAGCAATCGGCGATTAGCATTTACCCAATGACAAAATTCCAGTCGCATGGCAGCGTCTCCTGGTTGAAGGTGTTGTACACGCTGTACATGATATGGATGCAAGCCTTCCTCACGTAATGTTCGCCATACTCTTGTGTGTGGTACACCGAGACGTGTAGAAATTCTTCGTGAGCTAGTAGTAGGACTACGCTCTACCAACTGAAGAATGTTTTCCACTTCATCCACATCTCGTTGACCTTCACGTTCAGATGAAACATGAGCGCTGGGAAGTGTACCAATCTCACGCAATGTGTTGAAAACCCTGGTAAACACTCTTCGATCCGGAATTCTGCGGTTCGGAAACCGTCGACGGTATTCTCCAACAGCAGCTGTTGCACTTCCATCGCAAAAACCGTAGACATACACCATATCTGCATATTCGGCATGTGTGAAGGTGTGTGGCATTCTTAACACTGCTTCAAACACCAAACAATGTCACTCACAACAGTCAGCTGTCGATTGGCTTATATTACATGCTTGCATTACAGCTTACATGGTTCAAGGTTATAGGGGAGGGAAGGGGGAGGAAGAGCTGCGCGCGCATCAGATTCAAACAGCTCTATCTCCGTAACCATTCAGAATTAGACACATGTTCATATGAACTTTTTTTCTCACAATGACCGATACTATCACCTCTCGAACTATTGACCTTTCCTCCTGAAACACCCTGTATATAAAGGAGGAGATCGATCCGAGGCCAAAAACTATAGGCCAGTGCCGCTTACATCTCATCTCACTAAAATATATGAAAGAATAGTTGACAGAAAATCTATGACTTTTTGGAAACTCAGAAAAAATTAAATGATAACCAACATGGGTTTCGGTCAGGCAGATCATGCCTATCACAACTAATGGAACACTACAACGACATTAATGATGCACTGGAAAGTAATGAAAACTATGATGTAATATACAGAGACTTTGCAAAAGCGTTCGGCAAGTGTGACCATGGAATCATAATACATAAACTGAAGTATCTGGGAATAACAGAAAAAGTAGGTAAATGGATATATAATTTCCTTAGTGAGCAGCGGCAAGTCGTTACAGTACAAGGAGCATCTTCATCAGAATCAGAAGTCCTCAGCTCAGTACCACAAGGAACAGTATTAGTTGTAACATCCTTTGCCGACGACACAAAGATCAGTAGAAAAATAAGAAACCCAGAAGATATACGATCTCTACAAACAGACATGAACAGAATCTACAAGTGGACGGAAGACAACAATATGAAGTTTAACACTGAGAAATTTCAGCTGTTACGGTATGGAAAAAGAGAGGACCCAAAATCCATGGAATATTATACCCCAAATGGACAGGAAATTCTGAGAAATTCTAAAGCAAAAAGACTTAGGGGTTGTAATGAGTGATGATGCGAAATTTGAAACACAAAATAAGATAGCAGTAAATAGAGCAAAGAGAGTAACTGGGCAGATACTGAGAATCTTTAAACGAAGGGATAGGAATATAATGATTCCTCTACTGAAAACACTGATCATACCCAAATTGGAATACTGCTCGGTCCTAACATGCCCATATAAAAAAGAAGACATTAGACAACTAGAAGGGATTCAGAGAAGCTTCACAGCCAAGATCAAGAGGTGCAAAGAATAAACTACTGGGAAAGGTTACGCAGAATTAGTTTCGTGGCGCGTCGCTGAACCCTTTCCAACCTATCAATATCCTCACGCAAATATAGGCACCACAACTGAACAGCATACTCTAAGTGAGGCCTGACTAGGGACTTGTAAAGAGGCAATATAATATTCTTCGATTTAAATTCGAAATTACGCGCTATGAAGCCTAACATCCTATTAGTTTTCGCGCAAGACTCCAGGTACTGGTTCCTAACTTTTAAATCCTTAGATACGCGTACGCCTAAATCTACTTCCTCGTTAACGCTCGCTAACTGTCTATCGTTCCTCGTGTACGTGTAATTATTGTTACGAGAACCTATATGCAAAACTTTACATTTGTCTACGTTAAATTGCATCTTCCACTTATCCGTCCACTCCATAATCCTATTTACATCGTCTTGCAGCCTATTTCTGTCGTCCACGTTAAGAACTTTACCGCCTATTTTAGTATTGTCCGCGAATTTTGACACGTTACTGGTCAAGCCTACACCTATGTCGTTAATGTAAATTACGAATAGCATTGGGTCTAACACTGAACTCTGAGGGACACCGCTACCTACATCCAGCCATCCCGATTCCCTAACATTAACAACGACCCTCTGTTTCTTGGCATGAACCCAGTCCTCTAACCAATTAGCTACCTGACCACGTATACCGTGCGCTTTAACCTTCGAAATTAATCTTCTATGCGGAACTGTATCCAACGCTTTTTTAAAGTCTAAATACTGTAAATAACGTCAGCCGCTCTATGCCTATCGTATTCGCGCACTATTTCGTTATAAAATTCTAACAAATTAGTTGAACAAGATTTATGGCCCTGACGCGATGAATTGACTTTGTCGGATTATAGGTTATGAAAGCATCAGAAATACCATTTTAAAGGAGAATGTTTAAAGTAAAGACTTAAATACTTAAATACTTGAGTATTCATGAGGACTGCTTCATTTCTATTTTATCATTAAGTAATTTAGGGCAAATAAAATAGATTAATTCACTTTTATTCTTACAGTTCATCCGATGTGTGGACTTGGAAATGCGTTCACCAAGATGAGGGTAGTACAGGATGCGTGCGTGATGTGCTCACAGCAAACTCTTCTTCTCTCCCTCTTTCAACTTGTAGTTTAACTTGCGGGTCTTCGGCAACGCTATTACCTCGCCCTCAGAAAGTGTCTTTAGGAAAAGAAGTAATCTCCATTTTTCCCTCGGACATTGTGTATTTTCCGCAATCTTGCCAATACAAGATATGTACACTGCTAAACGAAACTGTCACTATAATGATGCAAACACTTGATAGATACCACCCAAACTTTGGTAAAACATCGGAACCTTTGTGGGAAGGTCAAAGAGAACCACCTATAACACATCATAAAGTTATTGTGCATATCTCGGTTTCGGGAGTGGAAGAGTACCTTGGGTTACAGACTGACGAGTCTTACGCCTTAGAAATCACTACAAAAGGTATGGAAACGTCCGTGATGATAACAGCGCCTACATTTTTTGGTGCCCGCCACGCTTTAGAAACATTTAGTCAACTTATAGATTATTACAAGGCTACAAACTCTCTGCAAATGGTTAAGTCAGCTTCTATTCAAGACTTTCCAGCTTTCCCATTCCGAGGACTTGTAATTGACACTGGGAGGAACTTTTTGCCTGTGAAAGCTTTGAAACGTGTAATTGATGGAATGTCTTACAACAAACTAAATTTCCTCCACTGGCACATATCCGATACGCAATCTTTCCCTCTGTACTTGAAGTCTCTGCCCAAAATGGCCATGTATGGAACGTATTTTACCGAAGAAGTGTACACTGCTGAAGATGTGAAACAACTCGTCCAGTATGCTAGAGTGAGAGGGGTCAGAATTATTCCTGAATTAGATGCTCCGGCACACGTTGGACATGGTTGGCAATGGGGAGAGCAAGAGGGTCTTGGAAATCTTGTCGTGTGTCTCGATAAGGTAAGCATGGCTGGAACGTATCTTTGTTATTGGTTAATTCCTGACACAGTTATACCATTTTCTGTCAGTTACTAAACACACTTATACAAGAGTACCGTAATGAACGTTCGAACTAACGTCATTCTCCCGACGTAACATTTTATATTCGAATGATTGTAGGTTAGATTAAGTTAGGTAATCGGAGATGAAGGTCATATTTCGAGCCAATAGACAAACAAACCTCAAGAAGTTGGGAATTTTTATGTTTCGAAAAGGAGAAATAAAACAGTTACTAATATATATATATATTTTTTTTTTCAAGTAGTTGGAGTGGGTAGTGAAGTGCAAAATAAGTCACAAGTTTATTTCTCTACGTGCGAGTAATCTTTCGTTTTATAACCTCATTCTTTTAGTAGAAAAATGCTAGCCCATATAGCTTTCCAGGATTAAATGCCAAATTCCAGCCTGTTCTCAAGAGGACAAGCCCCTAAAATTTAGTGGTCACAGCGCCCTGCCCTGACGCAACTTCCTGGCAAGTGGCAACCCGCCAGGTACCAACTCCCTTTGAGCAACGATCAATAATGTTAGATTTTTTTTTTTTTTTTTTAGCTATAACAGAAAAAGATAGATGAAAGAAAGTTAGAGAACAAAGGTCTCAGGTCGACTGAAAATCTCCGGCATTTTATTATTATTCTTTATTTATGTGCTTTTATTTATTTATTTATTTTTTATTTATTATTATTATTATTATTATTATTATTATTGACAAGGTTTTTTATTTAACTGGTTTATTTAATTAACACAGAAACGATAACTGGGGAAAAACGAGTGTGGACATATGGCTTAACAATATATCGTGGGAAGAGAATTTAATATAACACGAAACAAATTCTCTTAGACCTAAAGCCTCCAAAACCACCTTTCATGATTTGTCAATTCTTTTCCTTGGCAACAGAAATGCAACAAATTTTTTTTCCATTTTAAATAATAATTATAAATTTCATATAAATATTTAACAAAGCTTCGACAATATACGACTCAATTATTTCTATTCTCTCAACATTCTTGGTGGTTCTTTTTCTCGTGATCTTTCCTGGAAAGATCACACATACTCTCGAAAACAGTTTTTATGAGGTTAAAGTGTGATGTACTGGCTCTGCAGTTTCTTCATCCCCACTCAGTTGTCGTCTCTGTACATGGGTCTTGTCCGCCCCTGTATAGAGTACGCTTCTCGTATATGGGGTGGCTCAACCCACACAGCTCTACTTAACCGGGTGGAATCAAAGGCTTTTCCTTTTATCAATCCCCCGCCTCTTACTAATAGTCTTCAATCCCTCTCTCTCTTCACCGCAATGATGCTTCACTCTCTCTTTACTATCGCTATTATAACGGATACTGCTCTTCTAAACTCTCTAACTGCATACCTCCTCCTATGAGGGAAGCTTGCGGGACCACACTTTGACATATTCTCATTCCCTTTCTGTCCAACTCCCTAATGCAAGGACTAAACGGCATTCTCAATTTTTCATCTATTCAACCGGTCAACTCTGGAACAACCTTCCTCAATCCATCTTTCCTCCCTGTCTATGACCTCCAATCTTTCAACGCAGAGTGTCCAGGCATCTCGAAGGCCCTGGACCTTGATTTCGGTCCTGTCCTTCTCCTTTTATGGGAGGCTGCATTTTTGCTGGCGGGCCCTATTGGCTTCACCCTCCTACATAAAAAAAAGGTTTAGTAAGAGGAAAAAACTACAAGCAAAATGTAGAAAGAGGTGGATCGACCCAAACGGTATAAGATCCCGTCAAATTTATATATGGGTCTAGGTTCCAGGGCTGTGGAGTCGGTGATAAAATTTGCCGACTCCAACTCCGACTCCGACTCCAAAAAATTTAACATTCCGACTCCGACTCCAGAAATCTGACTTGTATAATTACGACTCCGACTCCGACGGAATGTTAAGGCCAAATTGATTACGATTAGCTTTATTAGGCCAATGGAGATTCATAAACAAGGCATTTCGTCACCACCACATGACTCATCAGGTTACTTAGTGGCTGTAACTATGCCTTAATGGCTTTTTTTCTCTTTATTAAAAAATTACAATAAATCCCAAGATACAAACTGATTGAAACTTAAACAAAATAAGATTATTATTGGTTTAGCAAATTAATAAGATGTTTTTGTATTATTATAAACATCCGTAACAAAATGTACTAACCTAAACTGAATTTGTTCTTAAAAAAGGATCGCTTCCATTAAATCTTCTTCCAGTGATGCTTATCAAAATTATCAAATTGAAATCTAAAAATCTGAAAAAGATTTAGGGTTGCTAGTACAAAATTTTTTAATTTCCTTATTATTAGTTATGTTAATTAATTAATTATAATCCTTATTAATTATAAGCAACTATATTTATGTATTATTTATATTTTTATTTATATGTTATATATTATATATTATTATTACTATATTATATATTAAAACATTAAGTTAAATCTATTTTATTCATAAAATTGAGCTAGGCCTAGGCCTAGGCTGCTATGGTTATAATTGAAGGATTTGCACCGACTCCGACTCCATCCAACTATGCACTTCCGACTCCGACTCCACTCAAAATTGACCGACTCCACGACTCCGACTCCACAGCCCTGCTAGGTTCATCTGCTACTGCGTTGGCTAATTCTCTTTTTCAATGTAGTTCCATAAACACTTTATTAATGGTTAATTCCATCTTCTTCATCAGCAACCGTGGACTTCGTACTGCGTAGGACCACCATGTGGACAAATGAATTTGGCAAATAATAATCTTTACAAAGTATTAGAAAAAGTTTATATAGAAATGGCTGAGATGTTTAGTCCCATCGAAATATTTCATTACGGAGGAGATGAGGTAGGAACGATATTTTTTAATATAATTAATGTCTTCTAAATTTTAGGGAACATTTTCTTAAAACGAAATAATAATTAATTATTCCCATAGAAAACTAAAGATTTCAAGATCATATTTATATTAATGAACGTCATCAGTGAGGTGAATACAATGTCTGACTAAGGATGAAGTTTTAGTGAATAATTTTCAGTTAAAATTCACATAATAATGTTTTTACTGTTACTGCTACTACTACTGACAATAATAATAATTTGGGTATTCTCCGATTTAACAGGTTCACTTAGCCTGTTGGAATTCATCCAACGAGGTCTCGGAATGGATGATTGCTAATGGTTATGGTTTGGATGAAGATGCTTACTACAAGCAATGGAGCATTTATCAGGAAAAAGCCCGTAACCTTTTCACAAAGGCTAACAAAGGAAAAGAAGTACCAGGGATCTTGTGGACATCCACGCTGACAGAAGAGGGGAGAGCAGACCAATATCTGGACAAGAATAAGTACATCATCCAAATTTGGACCAAAAAAGATGACCCACTTATTAAAGAGCTTTTGGAAAAAGGATTCAGAGTGATTATCTCAAATTACGACGCCCTTTATTTAGACTGCGGAATGTCGTCTTGGGTCGCGGATGGAACGAATTGGTGCAGCCCTTACAAGGGTTGGCAAACTATTTACGACAATGACATCAGTTTCATTACTAAGAATATAACAAACTCAAGCCAATACGAAAATCAGGTTTTGGGTGCAGCGGCCGCGGCGTGGAGTGAACAGATTGATGAAAATGTTATTGAGTCTAAGGCAAGTAAAACCAATCACATTAAAACTACTTACGTTTTCAGATAATTCTAGCTATAGTTAAGTAGCCAGCATCCGCACCATAGGGTAACATCGTTTCCCTATGAGGAAAGACACTGTTGTCAGGAGTTAATCCCGATGATGTTGGTAATAATAATAATAATACAGATATTAGAACAATGGGCAGCATCAGTTGACTTAAGCGCCGTACCAGTTTCTGGCTTTCTTCACTGATGAAGAGAGTGTAGGTATAATGAAAAAAATATTCAGATCGAAGAGATTCATATAGTGATTCGAATTAAAAATGATCAACTTTTGTGATTACGGAAAGGTATAATTTGCATTTTAAACTTAGTTACAATAAAGAGAAATATGAAATATTTAGGTTTTCGACATTGTTTTTCATTTTTCATTCTACTCGAGCTACACAATATATTTCCAGTATGAAACTGGATCAATTGAAATGTCAATGTTTCTTGTTATAACTAAAAAACTAAAAAATATAAAACAGTAACTATGTACAATTATAAGAGAAAATTCACCTTGTGAAAGTCAGTTTAAGTAAACAGTTTAACGAAACGAGCTAGATTTTCACTAAAACTAGAGTCACGTTAAGGATGGTTTGGGGAAGACGAATATTGTTTAAACCACCTATTTTTAAGCAGCTCTGGCCTAGAGGCGCCGCTCTTGCCGAACGACTGTGGACGAATCCTGCGGGAAATTACTCCACTGTGGAAAACCGACTTCTTCACCACCGTCACAGACTCGTTCAAAGGGGACTAAAAGCCGAACGCCTTCAACCGGAATGGTGCAGACAAAATGAAGGTGAATGCGGGCTTCCTTGGAAGCCCAAGGAGTAAGAGAAGGAGGAGGAAGAGGAACAGAAAGCAGAAATTGTTGAAGAATGACAATTGCAGGTCATCCGCAAACTGGGATATGAGCAGTTTAAATATGATGAATTTTAATGTAATTTTTGTCATTGCTTTCAATGTAGTTCCTTTTTTATACTTTTGTTTTGTAGTTTTTATTTAAAAATTTCTTTTTCGAGTGTTACGATAATGGCTAATTATTATTTCCTTCCATTTCTTGATGAAAGAAAAAGACGAGCGTCTTTAAAATAAGTATTATTCCGTAAGGATTGCAGATTGGTACCATATTATTATTTTTTTTAAACTCCTGTTTTAAAAAGAACTATAACTATAATTGATTAATTAAATTTTTAAAGGTAGTCCGTTGTATTTTCATAAGGAATCCAATACCCACCCAAACTTACGCTCCAGTGAATATTACTCATTCTTTTCGTATGTTTTTTAAATGCTGAATCGCATTGCCACTTTAAAATGTATTTTTCTTATCCCAAACAAATTCATCTTTCCTCATAAACTGCTAGAAAATGAATGTAAAATTTCAGTGGCGGCTCGTCGGTAGGCACTGCGGAACTGCAGTACCTCTAAAAATTTTATTTACAATTGAAATAAGAACAATATAAGGATGAGCTCACTGAATAACTTTTTCAATAACTTTTGAAACTTTTATTCATTGCTCAATGCTCATCCTTTTATTTCAGTAATTATTTCAACCCATTCTTAGAGACAGCACCCCTAGAATTTTTAGTCACGAGCCGCCACTGGTTAAATCAGCTAGAGAATTCTGCGCGCATTCGGTCGCATAATATCTCCTAATAAAATGTATCTAAATTAGAATTAAGCATTTGTATCGTATGCTTAATTTCCTTTTATATTTATATGTGTTACAATCCTGACATGAAATTGTGAATGAATGCGGTTTTTGCATTATTTTCTTTCAGTAAGTACCCCAAAGTTAACATTCATTCTGAATGCTTTCTACACTTATAACATTTTCAATTTGAATGATTTGTATAATGCCGTCGTAGTGTAGTTGCTATCGCCCTCATCTTCTGTTAAAGAGGTGGTGGGTTCGAACTCTGGTGAGGGCGATTTTTGCATTATGTAAAGTCGCGCGCGTTCATTGTTCATACGTGATATTCCACTTATGGACTCCAGAGTTGCACCAGATAATTTGAATGAAATACTGGTCATTACCTCGAGTGCGGGAGAGTTAACACATAAAATGACTCTGGACACGAAAGCGTTATGCATTTCCTCGGTTGTTTAAATGCATGACAGATTGTATTAACTTTTATCTTCTCGTAGTGTAGTGGCTAGTGCCCTCACCTTGTATTCAAAAAGTGGTGGGTTCAAACCCTGACTGGCAAGTTTGGCATATATATATATATATATATACTGTATATTGCTGCATGCTTTGTGATGTACGATAAGGTGTACACTTTTTCTTCACTTATGGAAGGCAAATAAAATTTGAGTTTATTTTTCTGTATGCAATTTTCCGAGGGGGGGTGGGATTTCTACCCGGCACATTCCCTGGATTCAACACTAGAGGTCTAATCCGAGTGGATCAAAATTAGTAACGTATAAGGTTAAGGTAAAGCATGTCGGTACTTGATATTTTGTTAATGTCATTACGGCTACCCAATACCTAAAACAGTTTAGATGTAACTATTGTACTCATATTTGATCAACCTTTAACATTATATAATATTCCTTCATAAGAATGTAGAAAGAAATGACGATTTGTAATTCTGCGTTAGACAAACATGTAGCGCTGTTTGCAAATAAGGAAAGGTATGTTTGTAGATTTGCTGTTGTTTACAGTTCAGAAAGAGATATGACTGCTGTTCGGAGTCAAAAGAACTTAAATACATTTGCTTTTGTCTGAGGCTAAAACACGTCGGACTCGCAAATAAAGATTCTTTGGAAAAAGACGGAGTCATTAACCTTAGTCAAACACATATAAGATAAAAATAAATTTTTAGAACTGTTGATTTATGCATTTTTAACTAAAGACGTTAAGACGACTGATGGTACTTGTAGGTTATCTCCCCCCCCAACCAATTTTGACAATATTTTCGTTAAAACTAACGAAAATATCACGACTTAACCTAACCAATTATCAAGGGCGTACAGTTGATCTATTAGTAAATAGTAAATACTATTCCAGAAACAAACAATGTGGCTTTAAAATCTTTGAATTGTGGCCCTGTTTGATTTTATAAACCGACTGTAAAATTGTTTTTGTTCGAAAAATTTGAACCTCCTTGTTTTACACGAACTTGGCTTCAAGAGCTTAAAATGAGTTAGTCGGCAGAAAAGAACTTTGTGAAAATTTCTTTGAATTTATTGTCCGCATGTCAAATTTTAACTTGTAAGCAGTGGCGTATTTAGGATTTTTGTTTTGGGGGTGCTGGTTGGATTTGGATAAAGTTCTGAACCAAGCTTAAATATTATGCAATCATTCCCATAAAAATACTTGGTAATAAGATTAATGTTCGATGATTACCAATTTATTTGGAACGCTCAATCAAAACCAGAAACACTTCACAATAGAAGCCACTTTCTAGACGACTGTCCAACCTATCACAGGAAACAGAAAATTCATTGAAAAGTACATCCACAAATACAAATATTTAGCTTGAAACTGTTACTATACAGTAAATCTCTGATTATTTCATAATCAAAAAGAAAATTACTGTAAATATATCATTCTGGTTTGAAACATACATTATAACAAATGTGTGTGCGATTCGCGAAACATCTCTGTCAATGGGGGGGGGACTAGAGCCCCTTCAGCCTCCCTTTGGATCCATCACTGCTTGTAAGTTTGCTAAATATTGTTTCCTCAGGAAATAATTTTATAGTTTTTGTGTTGAGCAAATATCTTCCGGTGATCTTGTTTCCCGAAGAAACCTGTGGAGTTCGCGCAGAACTTTTGAAAACTTTGAGAAAATTTAACTAGCTGACTTTTTTTTTTTTTTAATCTGCGGAACTCGCGCAGAACTTGTAAGACTAAATTTCTAAGATTTTTGCAAGTAAACTTATTCTAAGGAATTTGAATTAAGTGTTATTTCTTGAGTCACATACAAATAAAATCCCTTTGTATAAACATTTTGAGGCTTAAACTGAATAATTGCAAATGTTTTTTAAATTTAAATTTTTGTTTAAACAAAAAAATTTTAACTGTAAATCTGTAAACTTCTTTTCAACTTCTGTCCCATTTTGAGTGAAACCAAATAAACTGTATAAGAGGAGGGGTGTTGTTTCTATGCTACCTTACAATAGGCCTCTCTTGTAAACTGAGGGTGAATTAACATTGAAAGTTCGAAATCAGTGACGGACTGGCTCAGAAGCAGCCCCTCCCAGCCCACTCCCAACTGAGCAATTACTGGAAAAAATTAATAACTATTTCATATTATTTTAATATTTATTTCAATGTTAAGTAATATGGGTTTCATCATATACATATTTATAATTATAACATCTTTATTCAGAATCTATTGTCCTTATTACTTAATACGAAAAGGTAATTACAGTGTCATAATTACATTTACATTGAGGTTTTCACAAATAACAGTTATTCATAATTATATCTAATATTCTTAGTAATTATTACTATTACATGTCCCATTCAGTATACATAAAACTAGCAAAATATTTTTTTTTTCCAACTTTTTTAACTCTATAATGCTGCACACCCTCATCACTTTAGGATTTTGTGCCATTAGTCCACACAATAGATCATAATAAAGGCATTCTAGACATCAAAACGGTTGTGGCTACTGACAAGAGCTGGCTACCGCATATAATTCAAAGTTTTTGAAGTTACTGACAACTTACTGTACTTTAAAATTCCAGTCACTTTAGTACACACACACATATATGTACAGTATATATATGTGTATTTATAAATAGCTCCACTTGAGAAATCTTGATCCTATATTGTGATACACAAACATACAGTCATACGGTAGAATTAGTTCAGTAAAGCACCGAACAATAAATACACTGAATTTTGAACAAAATAATCATCATGGGTTATAAGAAAGAAAGAAAAGTAGTTTTAGACATTTGCATAACAATAATCTAAAAAGGTAGAAGTTTTGATAATACCTTACTCTTTGAAGCAACTAAATCAATCACTTTCTCAGTCAACTTTCACTAAAATGTCATTCTCTATATGCACATCAACATGAATCCAGGTGGTCTTGTTTTAAGAGACTGCGGTGTTTTGACGTGTTTCAGTTTTGAAAATGGACGCTCACATGCAATTTGTGCAATTTGTATTCTACTTCAGCTTCCTGGCAAAATTCTTCTAAATTCGCGACTCTCACAGTATATCTACGGAAATAGAGATAAATTTTTGGAAGGGTAGCCTCAACCTCTATTTGCATCAGTCTGTTGCAGTATTGATAGCATTTGATAAGATGTGGGCGCTGCAACCTACCCGAGAATTTGTTTGTTCAAATTTTTCGTTAGTTTTGTATAAACATTTTCCTTTCCTTTTCTGTTTTTGCCACCAAAATTTGTGTTCGTGTTATCCACTGACATTGCAACAATTTTGTTTTGTAAATGGTCCGAAATAATGTCGGACGTTTCTCCTTTCAACGCGGTTAAATCAAAAAATTTAACTTGGATTCCTTTTTCAAAGTTGAAAAATCTCACAACGGTCGGATACAATCAGTGGCGGTTCCTCATATGGGCAATATGGGCAGCCGCACAGGGCGGCATTTGTGGAGGGGCGGCATGAGCGCCTGCAAAAAAAAATAAAAATAAAAATAAGAA
Organism: Bathynomus jamesi; assembly: GCA_023014485.1. Taxonomy (NCBI): domain Eukaryota; kingdom Metazoa; phylum Arthropoda; class Malacostraca; order Isopoda; family Cirolanidae; genus Bathynomus; species Bathynomus jamesi. The sequence continues at coordinate 406,539 of JAJOZX010004147.1, forward strand.
TAAATAAATAAAGAAATAAATAAAAATAAAAAATAAAATAAAATAAATAATAAAAGATCAATAAATATTTTTTATTAATAAAAAACCATCTATTGCATTTTCCATAAACCTTCCCATAAAAGACCTAAACAATGCAAAATGCTTCCAGATTAATATTATTGGGAATAAAGGCCCATACTTTAACATATGTAATGTTATTTTCTGGGTTTGGTTAAATAGTGAAATGTATATTATTTATTACAGAACGAATCTTCACACTAAGCCACTAAGGTCTGTCAAATAACCGCAAATGGATAAGAAGAGGTCAAAGCTATCAGGTGCTCAGTTTAGAAAAAAGAGGAAAGAAGAAGAGGAGAAACGAGCAAAAGATAAAGGTATAGAGCTATGTCATCTACTCTTCACTGCTATATTGCACTGCTATTTTGTGATATAGCTTTCTGAGTCATTTGAAGTGTACTATTATGTATATAATTAGCCATTAACCAAGGAGGTTGTATTATTCATTTGTTTCCTATTCTAAAAGTTTAATAAATTGTGCTTAATAACATGTTAAATTAATTGTACTAGCCTATTCATGCATTGGTCTGTTATGTTCTATTTTACTATTTGCAGGGGCACTTTTGAAATATTTTGGAACACCCTCTGCCACTAGCCAGGATGAGAAGCCGTCTACTTCTGCCATTATTGAGGCTGAGGAGCCATCTACCTCCTCAGCCTCACATATATCTCCACAAATGCAGTCTGATCCTGAGGATGAAGACCCATTTGCTTCTACTTCTCCCCGGCAGGACTCTTCAGGTGAGTTTGTGTGCACATATGTCTGTGAGTGTGTGCGTGTGTGTGTATGTGTATGTGTGTGCATCCCTGCAAAGCATTTTGCAAACAGTTATAAATTATAATGTTATTATCACTGGGTCTGGGTTACTGGGTATGTGTGGTGTTTCACCACCATAATTCCATAACACCACCACCATAACAAAGTGCTGTGAATAATGTGTTATCTAACTTAGGTGTGTATACTAATGAGTAATGCTCTTGTTCTTTCTATTAGAAATGCCTGGAGCAGAATCGCCTCCTGAGGATGAGTCTCTGTCCACCGACCCTGCTAACTGGCCTTCAGTTCTGACTGAGAGAATTCGGACACAACTGGTTTCCAGGGGACCAAGTCAAGTACCATCTGACTTTGTATTCCCTAGAAACGACAGTGACGGAAGAAGTTTCCACCATCAATACTTCAGGAAGTCATTGGTTAGTGGGGAAAATATAACCAGAAGTTGGTTGGTCTATTCCTTAAAAAACAACAGCCTTTTCTGTTTCTGTTGTACATTATTTTCCAAGAGGAAAATAAATTTAACAAGTTTGGGACTCTCGGACTGGAAGCATGCAAGCTCATTGCTCACATCACATGACAACAGTTCAGAACACCTAAATTCTATGAAAATCTGGAAAGAACTGGCAGTGAGGATGAGAAAGGGGGAGACCATTGACAAGCAGGAGATGGCACTTCTGGAGGCTGAGAAGTTGAGATGGAGAGCGGTGCTGACACGTCTCACTGCTATTGTGCATTCTCTGGCAGTTAGGAATTTGGCACTAAGGGGACATACAGAAAAATTGTTCTCACCATCAAATGGCAATTTTCTGAAAGAAGTTGAACTGATGGCACAATTTGATCCTATAATGCAAGAGCACATTAACCGTGTCCAAAAAGGGACCTCCAGTCACACCAGCTACCTCGGCCACCACATACAAAACGAACTCATTGATTTGTCGAGCAGCAAGACCATTTCAGCAATGGTGAGCGACATCAAACAATCAAAGTTTTTTTCAATAATTCTAGATTGCACTCCAGATATCAGCCACACTGAACAGTTGTCAGTTGTGATTCGGGTTGTGTCACTGGAGGGGAAGCCCCATATAAAGGAACATTTCATGGGGTTTTTGGAGGCAGAGGAGTCCACTGGTCAACATTTGGCATCTCTGATTCTGAAGAGACTGGAGGAGCTAAAAGTTCCTTTCATGGACTGTAGAGGACAATCATACGACAACGGGGCCAACATGAGGGGAAAAACAAGGGTGTTCAATCCAGGCTCCTAGAAATTAATCCCAGAGCTCTGTTTGTTCCATGTGGGGCTCATTCTCTGAATTTGCTTGTGGCCGATGCTGCTAAGGGATCTATTGATGCCACAAGTTACTTTGGCATCTTGCAGAAGCTTTACAACTTGTTTTCAGCCTCCACACAACGATGGGCCATTTTGAAAAAACATGTGAACATCACATTGAAGATGTGGTCTGATACAAGGTGGGAAAGCAAGATCAAGAGTGTGGAGCCCCTGAGATATCAGGCAGCTGCAGTGAGAGATGCACTGATCGAGGTGAGGGACCACACCAAAGACTGTAATAAAGGTCGAGGCTCAATCTCTGTCAGAGGAGGTTGGGTCATACCGCTTCGCCATTTGTTCAGTGGTGTGGCATGACCTGTTGTGCCAAATTCAGCATGTGAGCAAGCAGATGCAGTCTCCTAGCATGCACGTTGATGTTGCAGTAAATCTCCTAAAAAAAACAGAGAGAGGTCTCCGCAATTACAGGGCAACAGGTTTTGTGGCTGCACAAATGGCAGCCACAGATATCTGTGAACAAATGAATGTGGAGGCTGTGTTAAAACAAAAACGGCTGAGGTCCACAAAGCGGCACTTCTCCTATGAAGCATCTGATGAGCCCTTGATTGATGCTTTGAAGAAGCTGGAGGTGACATTTTTCAATGCAGTGGTTGATGCTGCAACATCAGCCATTCAGGAAAGATTTTCCACGTTGGAAATTGTGGGAGAGAAGTTTGGAGTGCTGACACATTTCCAAAATCTCACATTTGAGGAGCTGACAGAACAATGTGTGAACCTTAGTACTACACTACACTTTAAGGGACAATCTGACTTGGATGGCAGAGAGCTTGCACAGGAGCTGAAGAACTTGCCTGACTTGCCATCAAAGACCATATCCTTGCTTGAACTGCTGACATTTATCCATGAAAGGGAGCTCTCTGAAATATATCCAAATTTGTGGACTGCTCTCAGAATTGGTCTTACTCTTCCAGTCACTGTTGCTGAAGCAGAGAGGAGCTTTTCAAAGCTGAAGCTCATCAAATCCTACCTGAGGTCAACTATGTCACAGGAACGCCTTACCGGTCTGGCCATCATCAGTATAAATCATACAATTGCTGAGCAGATTTCATATGATGATTTAATTCATGACTTTGCATCAAGGAAGGTAAGAAGAGTCAGGCTTTAGATGGCAGTTGTGCTGTGGTGCAATTTATTTTGTTTCTTGTTCAAAGTGTAGCATAATAATTACCCTCTCTTAAGTGTCTTATTCTATTTATGTGATAGAGCATTTGTACAATTTAGAAATTTGATTCTCTAGTTTATTTATGGCAGTTGTGCAATTTAATTTGTATTTTTCCTGTTCATAGTATCATAATTACATTCTCTTAAGTGAGTTATTCTATTTACGTGATGAAGGATTTGTAAAATTCAGAAATTTGAGTCTTTGTTTTGGTTCTGAAGTTCCAGCAATTAGTCCAATAAAAAGTTATTTTGTGAAAGAGTTATGTCTGTCCTTTATTTTGGGGGGATTCGAATGTGTGTGTGTTGGCGAACAGGGGGGGGGGGCGCTGAAGGTGAGGTTCGCCCAGGGCGTCATGTAAGCTAGGACCGCCACTGGATACAATTTTATACCGTTGTGGTTTGATGCGTCTGACAATAGTGTCAAGAATTTAGCTTTTTTTTGTCATTTATTTCCTCTCGTACAAATTTACTACGCACATTTACACAAATAGCCTCACATTTAGTTCTGCAAAACAACTAAAGCTTTTTCAAATAGTTTTTTGGATGATTTTAGTTCTGCAGTCCATACTGCGGAAGCTATGGTTATGTTGAACGGTGTAATACGCCAAAAGTCCCTCTGCTATAGCCAATTTACGCTCCTCTTCTTCGAATTTACTACTTCTGAGAAAGTTGTTAAGGATTTGGGAAGAACATGCTTCATTGAGGGATTTTTTTGTGCCTATCCGTTCTGTCATTATTTGCAATACATGATGGAGCTCCTGAAGCGATCGAAAATTTTGCTGAACAAACGGTACACTTTACAATTGATTCATCAGCATCCTGCTTGTCTTTGATGATATGACTGAAGCGTTTGGTAACTTCACTGGAATAAATTGTCCTTTTTTTGGGGTTCGACATTCTGAAATTCAATAAAATAAATAATAAATAAAATTAGTAATACAAATGTTTTATGAACAGTTATTTTATTATTTATTATTTAATCTTGGGTTTGGAAGGTTCTAAAACGTTCTTAATTACAACTTGGAAGGAAAAACGTGCAGGCTATTCACGGAAGGAAACCACGAATTTAAGCATTACGGCCATTACAAATACAGTAACAAATTTAGTCATAAAAACGCAAATTTCAGTCAGACATGGTAAGAATACACGAATATACACGAAAATACTTTTGATTTACACGAATCCAAATACGGATACGAAAATAATACGTTCACAACTCGAACGTAAGTATGGACACATAAAATGTAAGTTTTCATGAATGCATCCGTGAATCTTGCAACGATTTTAAAGTTATTCAATAAAAAAGACCTACCTTTAAATATCCCAAGAGATGTTTTTCTACATGTGGACAATGAACGCAATTCTTTCATAGGGGCTTTACACGCCCCCTTCTCCCCTCCCTTTCTCGGTGTCACGCGCTCCAGAATTGTAGACCGAAAAAAATACACGCATACAAAACCAATGATGATTTAACCGTCATAAGAATCAAGTTTTATATTATGAAAATAACGTGTTTGTCTTAAATATAATCTACGTGGCTTTCTTAAGAAAACTGCTTTACTCGTTACACGATAAATACACACTCGTTATAGGATACACACGCACTTATTTACACAACAAACAGCAGTTACCACACATTGCACGTACACCTACCTACTACAAAAGCAAAAATCACTAGGAGTGTTCGGCAATAAATGTACGATTTTTTCGACAATAAAATTGAACGAAAAGAGAGAAATTATTCATTTCATAATTTACTTCCAAAATATTTATGCGTACACACCTTCCAGATGTACGACAATAATGCTTTTGATATATATATATCAGTATTTCCTTGTGAACAGACGTGTTTTATCGAGTGTCCAGTGTTACCAAGTGAATAAGTGGTTTCGTTCAAGTGTCTTTAAAAAAAAAAGTGTTTCGTGCATTCTTAACTAAATTACTTCGTGTTACTAATCATTCATTAACGAATATATTTCATTTATTGAATTTATTCATTACTATATTATTTGACTAAACCAAGGCTAGTGCCTTGTTTGTTCCCGAATCATTACTACACGAGTTTCATAAGGTTGAAATTCCCTTGGTTTGCCTTTGTTGTTTTTCAAATCTATCAGAAACGAGGTTTCTTAAGGTTCATTTTCCTTCACACACTACCTGACCTCCGAAGGGTCACCTCACCGTGGGAAAAAAGGATTAAGTCGGTAAACAGCGGACAGATAAGTTTCATTTAATACTTTTTCTTTAACAGATCTTTCGTCGGTAGCTTAATTATATATTCATTTAGCATAAAATTGTGTTACAAGAACCTGTTTCTGCGTTTCAAGAACATTTTTGCGGGTTTTCGCAGGTGACGGCACAATAAGCACGCGGTAGACCTACGTTGTAATTTATTAATTTCCAAACGCTCGTTTTTTTGTTTTTGTTTTTTAACTAATTAAAAGCATGGCACCCCCGTCAAGTACTTGCAGTCGCTGTGAAGGGAAATTTGCCGCTTACGCGTTTACAATGGCTAATAATAATGAACAGTTAGTTTGCAGGTGGTGCTCAAGCATGGAAGTCCTGAGGAACGAGTTAGAACGTGAGAGGGAGGCCAGGGTGAGGCTTGAAGAAAGCGTGATGCTCCTGACGGCAAAATTAGAATCCCTTGAGACTCCAGTTACGACCCCTCCTGCCTCAGTTTCTCTAATAATATAAATAGTATTAATAGCCCTCTCTCTTCCCCTAGTTCCCAACCCTTCGTTCGAGTGCGTAATGGAGCCCCATTGAGAAAACCTAAGACTTGTCTACCAGTAATAACAAGCAATAAGTTTTCTGTTTTAGGTTTCGAAGATGCTGATGAACCGGAAATACGACTCGTTGGCGATTCCATTGTTCGAGGGCAGCTCGAGGAATTCTGTGGGAGAAACCCTCGTCGTAGGCGCCGTTACTGCTACCTGGTGCAAGGGTGGAGGATATAACTAATAGTGTTGACCATTTTACAGACGGTACGCCGAGGACACAACGTATGTTATTCATGTCGGTACTAATAACGTTTTAAATTCTAGATCGGAAGAACTGCTGGCTAGGTACAGGGACTTACAAGAGCGACTAAAGGAGAAAACTAATAAGATTGTCTTAACAGGTATACTTCCTCGAATTATCCAACGAACGATTTCTACAGCAAGGCGACCTATATTAACAATAACCTAAAGTCTCTTTGCCAACAGGAAGGAGTGCATTTTGCAAATTTTTGGAACAGTTTCTACGGCAGGAGGGACTTGTTCCTCGAGATGGACTTCATCTTAATGACGTTAGAGCTGCGCGTTTAGGAAGACTATTTCATAATACCTTTTCTTTTCAGGCTGCCGTAACTCGAACGTCCCAGCGTAAATTCCACAAATTTCCCCTGCGCTCGCGAAGGTGTCGCAATTACAAACAATTTGAAGGTTCTATCCTTAAATGCTCGTAGCCTACGAAATAAAATAAACGAATTTTTTTCTTTAATTGCTTGTAAAGACATGATTAATTGCGATAAATGAATCGTGGCTTAGCACTGAAACACGTGACTTTGTAGGGGAGTATCAAATTAAAGGTTATAGACTTTTTGTTAAAAACAGAATAGGTAGGCGAGGAGGCGGTGTTATGTTGTATATCAAAGATAATATTGCGAACGTTATAGAAGTAAAGCACACAATTCCAGAACCGATAGATTCGACTATAGCAGAACTTAAATTGAACGATTTCAAACTTGTTGTTGCGGTTATATATAGGCCCCCTAATCAAACAGCTGATACGGACGAAGCGTTATATCGTGAACTAAAGAGAATAATCGGTAGTGAGCAGGCTTTAGTTATGGGTGACTTTAATTGCGCCAACGTGAATTACGATACAATGCAGGGAGACGCGGAAGGTAATCGTTTAGTTAATTTTCTCGAGGATAGCTTTCTTATTCAAAAGGTTGGGGAACCTACGAGGTTGGACAGTATTTTAGATTTAGTAATAACTACGGATGATAGGCTAATTACTGATCTTCAAGTAATAGAACCGTTAAGCAATAGCGATCACAATATGGTAGAGTTTGTCCTCTCAGTAAGTCACTCGAAACCAACTAACTCGACTAAAATTCCTAACTTCCAGCACGCAGACTTTGTAAATTTCGAAATAAATTGTCACACGTCAATTGGAAAACGTAATGGGGAACTCCAACGCAAAACTAATGTGGGAATCGTTCGAAACGGTATTTAGGACTATAAATGAGGAATGTGTACCGTACAAAATTAAGCGTGCGAAAGTAAACAACAAGCCCTTGTGGTTTACTTCTAGAGTAGGAGACATCTCTAAGGCGTGAAGCGAAAAGTGTAATAAAAAAGTCCAAGCGCGAATTTGAAATCTCCATAGCTCGTGACGGTAAAGAAAACCCCAAGCGATTCTTTCAATACGTCAATAATAGAAATCCAGTAAAAGTGTCTTGGGCCTTTGAAAAATGTAAACGGAGATCTAGTTTCTGAAAACAAGGAAATGGCTACCTTGCAAACGAATTTTTTACGTCAGTTTTTACTATAGAAGATGTAACGAATATCCCTACGGTCATAGACATAATACCTTTTGATAATGGTAATATTTTGGATATTGCGTTAGTGAAGGGGAGGTAATGCGCTATATTGATAAAATGAAAACGCGTAAATCACCGGGCCGGATTCCATATATCCCATACAACTAAAAGAATTAAAAGATAGCATTGTTGTGCCGCTAACAAAGATTTTTAATGCGTCTATTTCTGAGGGGTGCGTACCAGATAATTTCAAGTTAGCAAACGTAACACCTATCTTTAAGAAAGGCGATAAAGGTGCGGCGGGAAATTATAGGCAATCAGTTTAACGTCTGTTGTAGGTAAGCTACTGGAATCAATAATTAGGGATCGTATAGTCGAACACTTAGAATTGCATAACTAGTTAGAAATACGCAGCACGGTTTTAGGCGAAACAAATCTTGCTTAACTAATCTTTTAGAATTTTTCCAAAGCGTGGTTGACGTTTACGATAGACATCGGGCGGTTGATGTAGTGTATTTAGATTTTCAAAAAGCGTTTGACACGTGCCGCACAAAAGACTCATTGAAAAAACTAAGGCTCATGGAATCAGGGGTGTAGTAATAAATTGGCTAGAAGAGTGGTTGCGAGGTAGGAAACAGAGGGTGGTCGTTGATGGAGCGGAGTCGTGTTGGCTAATGTAGCGAGTGGCGTTCCTCAGGGTTCTGTATTGGGCCCCTTGCTTTTTCTTATATATATTAACGATTTAGATGTCGGCCTAGTCAGTACAGTTTCAAAGTTTGCGGATGACACGAAGCTGGGTGGTAGGGCGATTAATGACGAAGATAGAGGTAAAATTCAGGAAGATCTGAATAAAATCGTTGATTGGTCAGTCACATGGCAAATGAGATTTAACGTTGATAAGTGCAAAATTTTGCATATAGGTTCGCGTAACGGTAATTTTGCGTATAGTATGTCAGGGAAAGATTTAACAAGCGTAGAGCAGGAAAAAGATTTAGGAGTTATAGTCACTGGTGATTTAAAAGTAGCGAAACAAAGTACAGCAGGTCAATAAGGCGAACAAAGTGTTAGGTTTTATAGCTCGAAATTTTGAGTACAAATCGCGCGATATTATAGTTCCTCTTTATAAATCATTAGTTAGACCCCATTTGGAGTACGCGGTCCAATTTTGGAATCCGCATATGCGCAAAGATATAGACAAAATCGAAAGAGTTCAAAGACGAGCAACTAAGATGATTCCGTCGCTTAGGTCAAAGTCGTACGAGGATAGGCTTAAGGAGTTAAAATTGACTACACTCGAGACTAGGAGGCTAAGGGGTGATCTAATCCAGGTTTTCAAAATTATGAATGGGTTCGATAATGTAGATAGAGATAGCTTTTTCGAAATATCTCAATATAATAGGACTAGAAATAACGGGTGTAAGTTGACAAGTAGAAGGTTCGAGACAGCAGTTGCGAAAAACTTTTTTACGCATAGAATAGTAAATAGCTGGAATAGTTTGCCGGTAGAAGTAATTAGTAGCACGTCTATAAACATGTTTAAAAATCGATTAGACGCATATGTTGATAGATTGGGTATAGTTTAAGGTAGTAAAATAAGGCTTTGTGGGATAGATCCCACAGCTCAACACAAGTGTTGTGGGATATAGGGAGGCAGCATCTTGGGTTAGGGGATACTCTCTGTCCTTACACACCCAATTTAAAGAGATTCCTCTGCCGAGCGGTGTCCCCCATACATGACTCCAGATTCCTGGGATCTTGGGAGCATTGCTCCAGTAAATTTGACCATGAGAAAAAGTAAATTTGGGTTTGGGTTTTGTTCATCCACTAGACGTTATGCAATTTTTTTGCGTATACGTTCTTGTACAAACCAATTTTTTTAAATTACAAATTTAGTTATTTTAAGTTTAGTTGGTAATTCCATATTTAACAATTATTTTTATTTTTTGTTAAGCTTCAATGTTTTGATAATTAAAATTTTATTAAAACGTATATTTTTTTAATATAAAATTATCAGGATTGGACTATGTTCCATTGATCTCGGCCAGGTTTGATAAATTGGCCAGATAATTACTTGTGCGGTTTTAAGTAATCCACCATGACTCTAGAATTGAAAAGTTTAGTTAAGTTTAAACTTACTTTTACTTACTTTAACTTACCTACTTTTACTTACTCTTCCTTACTTTTACTAAGTTTAAAGCACTTACTTTTACTTACTTTCATTGTACTATATTTACTTACTTTTACTCACTTTTACCATACTATATTTACTAACTTTTACTTATTTTGTATTTTTTCAGGTAGTCAATAATCAATAATGGATCCTAATATTGATGAAGTTGGAGAGAAAAGTGAGGGTGTTAAAAGGGGTTACTTTTGTGGTCAATGCAAGAACAAATATTCAAAGAAGCAAAACTGGGAGGAACATTTTAATTCAAGAGTTTACTATCATTAACCTATCTAGTGGTGTAAGGGGAAAAAAAGTAAATTCAGAGCTGTGCTCCAGTAAATTTTTTCAAATCTGGAGTCATGCCCCCATAGTACTGTGAGGTATTGAAAAACTCATGATCTTCACTTGCCCCACAAACACCTTTAAATGGGAGACCCAAAATGGGTGCACACACATTTCTACATTACTCTCCAGTCTTTACAGCCACACCTACACTTTTCCTCCTAAGTATATATATTGTAATGTATATGGTGGTAAATTTTGACTTGGTCCGCAATCGATATGGACCGTGACTTATTTTTGGTTGGCAAGGTACTAGTATTTATGGATACCGTAATGAAATTGACTGGATTCTTTGGATCTGATATATTTGCATGTCGGTTATAAATAGATATAGAGTGTAACATATTTGTGGATAGTAGTCTATTATGACTTGATCCTCTGGATCCAGAGATTCTATCTTTAGTTTTAAATCGATAATTTAATTAGTTTTAAATTGATAATAATTTAGTTTTGTAAAAATTGGTCGTTGCCAATGTACAGGCAGTTCTTACATAAATTTCTTATGTTCTTGAGGTTCGGAACCCACGTAAAATTGTAGGCCCTCCGCCACCACGGAGGACATACACAATGCACAATTACAAAAACAGTTAGGTAGACCAGCCATGAGTGGATCCTAGGGTCTTTGTTGGTCTGAAACATTATAACATTACATTACATTATAACATTATATATTAGTGATGTAGCGGTTGTCCGCAACCGCACATATTCCCAGCTCCCCAACCGCATTTAACAGTGCGGTTGTTTGAGGATATCTTCTTACTAGGCCAACCAAATGCTATAAATGCTAGTGTAATGGCCACAAATGCTATAAACGTCGCCAACTGATGTTCCTGTGATGCCTCATGCCTTCACTCAAGGGTGCAAAAACGTAAAAGTTTGCTACGCCCTAACTGCGACATGTCTAGAATTGCTACTTGGACTGGCTGGAGATGCATTATGTAATAACTTACATTTATCAACGCTAGGTGGCTAGAAAAGCATTATTTTAATTATATTTAATAAGCAATGATGATGTATAATTATTGTTGATAAAAAAATACAAAAAGCACTCAAATTTTTTTTTTATTAGAAATTAAGCAACCTTCACTACCAAGTTACAAACTAAACTAAAGCACCACCTTCAGTATCTGTTCAGACACGAGTAAGGGTGGTTGTGTTGCGCTTGCTTTCCGTCGCTACCTTTGTAACGTTACGTGCTTCAACCCATTAGTAAAGTGTTAGACTGGTGCAACCATCATGGAGCGATCTACGAGTGCAGTGTGGAAGTACTTCTCAAGAATGTCAAACGATGCAAGGAACTGTGTCATATGTAATAAGAACTATTCACGAAAGGGAAGGAGTACCACTAACTTAAAAACCCACCTGCGTTCGATGCACAAGAAGGAATATAATAAATGATATCTAGTGAAAATGAAGCTAATGAACAGTCGAAGAAGAAAAAGAAATCGAAAGTGTCTCTTACACCCCCTACAGGAAGTGAAGTGTGCAGTGAAAGAAAAGAATCAGACGATTGAAAGTTGCTTCGAAAAAGTAAAAATTTGGGATGCGAATCATTCCAAATCAAAATCACTGGACTATCGCATAGCCGAAATGATAATAATGGATGACTTGCCATTCAGCCACGTTGAGGACTTTTGTTTCATGAGACTCATGGCTGAAACAGCTACACAGTATAAAGTGAAACAGCGTCAGTTCTACATTGATCTTGTGTGCAACGATATCTATGACTTTGTTTCAAAGAAAGTGTTCAAAATTCTTGAGCCTCTAAAAGATTCGAAAGTATCATTGACAACGGATGGGTGGTCAGACACATCTGCTGGAGTGTCTTTACTCTCTTTGACATGCCATGCAGTGAATGAAGACTTCAAGAGAACCAATTTGGTGCTCAGCGTAATGCCACTTGAAGATCGCCACACTGGAGAATACCTGTCAGAAAATTTTGAGCAGATGCTTCAGAAGTAGGATGTTGCCCATTCATCCATCCAGTGTGTAATGCGCGACTCAGGAGCAAACATGATAAAAGTTTTGCTTCTCACTGGCGTCCATAATATCGATTGCACTGTTCATAAACTGCAACTTGTAATCAAAAGTGGATTATCCTCATAAAAATCTCTCAGTGACTTGTTAACTAAACTTCGATCCATCGCAACTCATTTCAACCATTCTCCGATGGCGCAGGATGAGTTAAAAAAAAAATAAAAAACGCTTAGATCAACCTGAACTTACAGTCATTCATGATGTCGCCACACGGTGGAACAGCACTTATCACATGATACAGAGAACACTGAAGTTGAAGGAACCACTGAGTCTATATAGCGCTGCTAACTCCAAAATGCAACAATTCACTAACGTCGACTTCACTCTATTGTCAAACTGTGTGGTTGTGCTGGAATCATTCGATGATATCACAAAAAGATTGAGTAGTTCCACCACTTCCATATCTGAGGTTATTCCCCTCGTCGTTTCCTTGAAAAATGTGTTGCAACCTCGAAGTGGTGATTCTGAAGCTGATCGTGGAATCAAAACAATGAAGGAGATAATGCGCACAAAGCTAGCAAGGAGATTTGATGGCCTAGAAGAAAATGACATGTATTCTTTGGCTACCTATTTGGATCCAAGGTACAAAACAAATTTTTTTCACTTCACGTGTCAAAAGGTTTTCAGGAAAAATTGGGATATCTTTTTGATGAAATAGACAAGACTCAAACATCATCGGACTCGGAGACAGCCAGTGAACCACCGGCAAAGAAACCACTGATTGATTTAGGCCAGACATCAGTTTCTACGAGTAAATCAATAACAATAATGGACTCAATGAGTGCTCTATTGGCTTCCAGTAGTGATGATGAGACAGACCGAAACTGAGTCAAGCAGAGACTCGCAAGAAATGATCGAGAAATATTACAAAGAGAAAAGGATTGGCCAAGAAGATGATGCTTTGGCTTGGTGGAAGTCAAATCAAAAGAAATACAAAAATTTGAGCAAACTGGCTCGAACATACCTTGGATGTCCTCCCTCAAGTGTTCCTAGTGAACAGTCTCCCAGCAATTCAATTTAAATATAAGGATTAAATAGTGTAGATATATATTACAATTATATACACCACTTTCGAATGGGCGGTGGTTGGGGAAAGTGGTTGGTGGGATGCAAAAGGCGTTGGGACCTCGTCCCGCATCCTGGAAACACACTTTTTACAGTTTTGATTAAGTCATTATATTGTAGACTGTAAAAAATGTGGCTAAAACACGATATTTTATTGTGTTGTTTATTCTTAGGTAATATTATGATGTTATAGGGTACATAACCGCAACTGCGCGGAGCTCTATTTGTAAGCTCCGCAACCGCACCCGCAGAGCTATGAAAAATGACAACCGCTACATCACTAATATATATATATATATATATATATATATATATATATATTATATATATATACTGTACAGTGCTCGAAAAATGTCTGAAAAGGATATACTGTATAATATATAATTTTATGGTTTTTTATAAAAAATATGTAAATATATGATAATAATAGCTCTGTCTATAAAAACTTGCGAAATTGCAGTACATTGAAGGACAAAGAGCAAAAAAGCAGGACATTGCAGTACTCCATTTTTTTCGCAGGACAAACTTGCAAAAAGCAGGACTGCCGTGCGAAATGCAGTACACCTGGTGACCCTAGCATAGTGCTCTCCATGTTTTCCAAATCTCCTGTCAATACTTTGTATAGATGTATCCATTATTAAATTGAAAAGTTCAATCCTAAACTTTTCCAGCGCATCAGTTGGTGCCTTATCAGCTGCTTCTTCACTCGGCATCTTTTTCTTCCTTCGAGGATGGACAACAGGGAGTGAACTTCCAAGAAAAACATAACAATCTGCCAAATTAAGTGCCAATTAAAATTTTTTGTTTTGAGATTTGACAAATTTGTCTGCACTGGCTTTAATAGATTCAAAATCGTGCCTAACCTGAGACAATCCACAGTGGCTTGAGTCATTCTCTGAGCTTGTATGAAATCTAGGCCAGATGTCTGGAGGTATTCAGAAAGTGGTTTAGCCTTTTGAAAAAATTTCGAGTAAATGTGAGCAACTAAAATTGTTTCGTACTTTGGAAGACCACTGAGTAGTGACTAGGCTAAGCATCAAACCTTGTATTTGCATTCATTTCAGCTGAATTTGCAATGACATTCAAAACTTCAATGAGATAACCTGGCAATGACCACGGCCGCGCTCCACAATCTCCGCAGCTCGTCTCTCAGCCCGGCGGGTGACAGTCTCTGTATGCCGGCCGCCTCGCTACATTTGGCTGGCTGAGCCTCACGAAACTCGGTAATCGTGAATTATTGCCAATGGCATTAGATACCTACCTCCCAGGTCCGCGGGAATTTTTTCAAATATGACATATATATTAAATATATTATATAATACTAATAATAACACAGTTAAATAATTAATTTTAAAAATTATCGTATCTTGCTTAGACTGCCTTGAAATGTAGGCACTTAGTAAACTAATGCACTGCAGTCAGAAATGATGGCCCTACAGCACCTACTGGATAGCTCATTCATTTTACTATTAAATTTTTACTCCTCTTGGCCACACCGACCCACTGGCTCACCAGGGAAAAAGCTTTTCCTCTTTTGAGAATTACTGTCTTTGCCACAAATAAAAACTAGCTGTTTATTATTATTATTATTATTATTATTATTAATTATCTTATTATTACCTTTGGCATTAAATAAAAGACTCTTAGACTGACTGAGTGTTCTCTTAACCAGTTAGTGCTTACTGACTCTTTAACAGGGCAGCCACATTGTGTTTTTTGTGTATTAGGTAAAGGTGGTATTCGTCCGCTTATACTGGACACCAGTATAGGCACCAGACCTCCCCCAAAGAAATATCCTATATCCGCCACTGGGAGGGATGGGCGTAAAAGTAGCCCGATTGCGTAGTAGCTGTGTTCGTTCGTTCTTTTGACAGCGCAAAGAACGTAATTTCAACACAGCTAGTGAGCAGCCTGCTTCATTGTCACTTTCACTTTCATCGACACCGTTGCGAATTGATGTGGACTCGAATTTATAAGTTTATTTAAACTCGTGGCTCGTACGCATCATGTTAAGTGAATATTGTTAAAACAAGACGAATTAAAGGAATAAAAAGAGTCAGAAATAGATTCATTAAAAGCGTGAACTGTCCACCTATTTTAAGATCTTTTAAAGTTTCACTTTCATCCGACGAAGACCTTGTGCTTCCAATACATTAATTTCTAATTGTAACTTCAGTCCCTTTACTTAAACTTCTTTGCTTCATTAAATTAAAAGTGGTGAAACTTTTTACGTAACTTTATTTAGTGTACTTTATTACTGTATTTAAAAACGATCTAAAATTTATCCGCAAAAATTGACGTACGTAGTTTGGACTTTTAATATATATATATATAATTGCAGAAAAGTAGAGCAAATACTGTATAATTAAACTTTTGTTTGGAAAAGCTATACAGTTCGTGTATGATCCTAAACTCCCTTAATTTTCAACAATAATAATAATAATAATAATAATAATAATTGGACAGGAAATAAAAGTGAGATCTGAAGGAATTCAGTTGTTGAGTTTTAAAACAATAACAACAAAAAATATTGTTGTATATATTATTCAAATTTAGCGGTCTGAACTCTTACAAAGACCAAGTTTATTTATACGCATATAAAAGAAGTTTTGCTAGCTTTGTGGACACTTTCTAAATAATAATAATAATAATAATAATAATGAATACATTTGCATGTACATTTTTAATGTGCTTCATTTCACTGGTGTCTACGTTTGAAAGGTTAGTTTATACAAATACAACTCTTGTTTTTGCCTCTTTTTCAAAGGTTTCCAAAGCACTTTCATTATTTAGTCATTACTCTCTCTCTCTCTCTCTCTCTCTCTCTCTCTCCTCTCTCTCCTCTCTCTCTCTCTCTCTCTCTCTCTCTCATATACATAACCGTAGCCACGTTAAGGCAGACGAGGCGGCCGCCACGTCTGGCTTAAGACATTTTGGATCAATGAGGAAATTGAATTTCAAAGGAAATCTGGGGAAATTGACAGAAATAGGATTTTACCTGTCTCGTACAAATTATATTATTAATTTAATAATAAATAATTATAATTAATAAAATTATATATAAAATAATTAATAATTTTTTATTATTATTAATTATTAAGTACAAAAATTCGATTTTACCTAGAGTCGTACAAATCCATCGCTCTTTAGCGCTTTTTAGGCAAAAGTCTAGCGCTCCTGAAAGTTTCAGTTGGCAACTCTGTAATGCAGGCACAGGCATGTCCAACTGCTTGTCATTGTTTTGTTGCCTGTTTTATTGGTGAAAAATGAAAAGAACGGCATCAGCAGATATTCGTGACTTTTTCTCCAAGTAAACAAGTTTAAAAACAAGCTTCAAATTTAATGCCATATAATGAATCAAATTTAAAACTATACAATGAGACAAATTTTGAGACGTCATTCCTGCATCGTTTGTTTTTAAGCTCTGGCTACGGCCTTGATATATATATATATATGAGAGAGAGAGAGAGAGAGAGAGAAGTAGGGGCCTGTTCATTTCTATTTTTACATAGGAAAATGTCAAATGTAAATAGAATTTGTGGAAAATAAAATAATGTTGTATTTAGTTAACTCTGTCAGGGTCGGCCTTAGGCCAATTGAACCTATTTGACCAAATTGGCCCCGCACTCACATGGGCCCCGCACTAGGGTTGCCACCTCCAGCTTTGAAAAAATAAGGAATGCAGTCTTTGGAGCCACGGTTTAAGCAGTTGAAAAAACATGTTGATTTATTTGGCTTTTTGAGTAAATTTCTACAAATTCCAAAGGAAGAATTACAAAAACATGCTGCAGATTCGGAAATTGTGCTAACAGATGTCAAGCTCATGTGATGAATGTGATGAAGCAAAAAACTTAAACTTCAACAAAATTTTGAGAGTTTGCAGCAGAACAGAAAGCAAGAAAGTTTTCTTTATAAGTATAGTTTTGTTTTAACACGTTTTATGTCAAAATATAAGCTAATAATTTATTAGCTTATATTTTGACATAAAGCGTTAAAACAAGACTATTAAAAATAAAACAATATCTATATTTATTAGTAATAAATATAGATATTGTTTTATTTTTAATACAACGTAATATAGCATATATTCCTGATACCTAATTTGAAATAATCTTAAGTCCAGGAGGTCCCACCAAAATGGTCCAAATTGGGCCCCGCAATTGCTAAGGCCGGCCCTGAACTCTGTCATTATAAATGAAAATTGAAATAATCTTTGAAATAATGATAATATGGAAATGATAATAGAAATAATAATATAACTAATAGAAAAGAAAAATGGTGAACAATACAAATCCTGATACAATCTTAAAGTTACAAAGATACAGATAAGTGAGGCATATTATAACTCTGGCGTAATACGAGTATATTGGAAACTTTTAACATCTAATTTATATGGTTTATGATTGCACCCATTTAAGATTGTGAATTTTGCATATATAATAGGCGATTTTTATTGTTTAGTAATATTCACAAGTTGCAATATATATATATATATATATATATATATATATACACACACACACACACATTAGTAGGAGTTTATAAAGTGTTTCTGTAGTGAGTTGCGAAACGATATTAGTGATGGTGCTTGTCTGATGCTTATGGGTTCCAGATATCTGCCCCTTTGTAGGAGAGAGCATTTCCTGCAATTTGCATGGAATAATTTGGTTTATGTATGAAATCATTGGGAAGCCTTGTATTATGATTATGGTTGAGCTGATGGGTTAATCGCCCTGCGAATGCGCAAAGTATAGTTTCTCTTATTAGCAACTTTGTACATACTGATACCGACATTAAGTTTATACAGGTCATTTAGTTTTAGAATATTTAAGTTTCTGATCATTGGAGAAGTATGAGATAGTATGTTATCATTGTTTGAGAGAGTTCGTGAACATTTTTTATGGAGTACTTCTAGCGGATACAGTATATAATTCTTTGTACTACCCCATGCTGTGATTCCATATTGCGAGTGTGGATGGATAAATGAGTAATACAGTGTGAAGAGGGCATTTTGGGAATTGCTTTTTTTTTTAGTTTAAACATTATGTAGAGAAATGTAGATATTTTTTATTTGATATGTTGTGTGTGGCTTTTGAAATTTAATTTTTCATCTAACGTGATGCCAAGAACGTTAACTTCATTTACTTTTGCAAGAGGTGTTTCCAATTACACTGGGTAACAAAATTTGAAAAATTTTCTGTTTATTACGATTTTTCTGTCGTTTCTTAATGATTTCGGGGCGCTGATTCCAAAAACGATATTGGTTTTGCTCTATCATCAACCGTTTCAAAAATTTAGGTTATCACACTTTTCATATGGCAAAGTATATAAAGAAAGCTAACATAAATATGTTCTGAAAATAAGAACACTATTGGAAATTAATGTTTATTGAGCCAGAATTGTTTGACAAACCCAAAATGGTGCAAAGGATATAATATATATCTGAGGAGAACCGATAAGAGAATAACAAGCCTCGTTATGCAGTGTGCGTTCCTTAAAACAATGCACTGAAGAACGCGACTTCCGCGTATGAACATTCTTATCCTTTCTGGTCAGCGACCATACGTAGTCTCCCATCATGGAAGCATCCCAATGGCCCTGGTACCTTTTCTCCATCGTTTGAATATCTTGATGGAATCTTTCGCCATGTTCTTCACTCACATCGCCCAGGTTATCACGAAAAAAGTCTAGATGTGAATGCAGATAGTGAAATTTTAAAGACATACGGCACCCCATTTTGCCATAGCACTTAATCAAATTTGACACTAACTCCTTATAGTTTGGTGCTTTATGGTTGCCTAAAAACCCACGAACCACATCACGGAAAGCACACAAGCCTCTTTTTCGATCGGAGTCATCTTGGCTTCAAGGTTCTTTGAATTCAACAGCGCCTTGACTTGTGCCTACAAAGATGCCAGCCTTGACTTTGGCCTCAGAGAGTTTAGGGAACATGACCCGAATCTGTTGGAAAACTTCCCCTCCAAAATCTAACGCAGTTACAAACTGCTTAATTAGACCCAACTTAATATGGAGAAGTGGTAGCAGAACTATGTCAGGCTTCACAAGAGGTTCCCTGAGTACATTGTACTTTCCTGGTTGCAGTCCTTCACGTGGAGGTCACTGAACTGTTTTGTAGTGCTCAGTTGAAGCCCTGCTATCCCACAGGCAAAGAAAACATGAATATTTAGTAAACCCTCCTTGTAAACCTTACAGGAAACCAATCATTTTGAAATCATCACACACGTCCCAGTTATATTGTTCATACCTGATTTGAGTGAGCAGTTGTTTGACATTTTCATAGTCCTCTTTCATTTGAACAGAATGTGCAACTGGTATAGATGGATATTTGTTCCCATTGTGGTGTAGAACAGCTTTTAAACTCCGAGTTGAACTGTCAATAAACAGGCGCCACTCTGAGGGTATATGTGTTAACCCAATAGCTGTGAATAGACCATTAACCTCGCTGCAATAACAGAGAGAGCCATTGACATCGTAGAACTTTGCAAACTCTTCATGCCGCTTTCGGTATACACTGCTCTTGCAGTCTTCTCCAAGCAAATTTCACTCTTTGAGTCTGGAGGTCAGAAGCTCAGACCCTGATTTCGTCAGACCCAAATCTCTAATTAAGTCGTCCAATTCCCTCTGATTTGGAAAGTGAGGGTTTGTACTGAAAGTTACTGTATATTCTTCATGACTGTCCTCACCAGCCGACATCTCAGATGAGCTAGCTGCATCCTCATTTTCAACCTGCAAAGCAAAGAAACAAAATATAGGCATAGCTATATATGTAGAAGAGCATCAGCACTAAGAAAAATCGACACATAATGACCCACAGTCTGTAAATACAGAAGGTAAAGTAATGGATAGATACCTGTTCTGGTGGACGTGGTATTGGAAGACCTTCGCCATGTGGTACAGGAGCTATGGACGACGCTATGCTTGGATGCTGAAGAGTCTGCCTTCCTTTAACTTTCCTGTACTTAGAAACATCTACCATGCAGTAGTAGCAATCGTCGTGGTGGCTCTTTGGTTCTCTCCATATTCTGGGTACCGCAAAGGGCATTGCCTTGCGTACTCCCCGCAGCCACCCTCTAAGTGTGGAGCGGCAGCTTCCACAGATCACATGGGGTGCCCAGGGCTTATCTTGGTCACCTATAGGCATACCAAAATAGAGCCAATACGCGATCCAGAACTTGGTGCCTTTCACAATCTTGTGCGATACTTGCTTGGGGGCCTATGTAATACCCACAGACGTAGCAGAATATATCCGGCGAGTGTTTACAAGCTCTAGTTGCCATTCTCTTTACCAAACTGTACTACATTAATCATAACCTGCAGATATAGAGAGAAGTTTATTAAACCTGCAACAGATTACAGATTCCAGAAAAAAGATGTATTCACAACACTGAAATAATGTTCGCAATAAAAAAGGATCGATAACACTCAAATCGTCAGCACAGAGAAGCACAGGAACACAGTACCTCAGTGCTGGTAACCATCAGACAAACAACCTGCTTTCTTTGTGTGCTCACACTTACTGACTTCTCAGACTCTGCGCTCTTCTTTATATAGCACAGTGGAAGTTTCGGGCAATTTCTAGAGCAAGAAACTGTCAACGAACATCCGGATTGTTCTCAACAATTCCTGATTATTCTGATATTGCTGCGCCCATAATAACATTATACTGGTAAAACATGAAAAATGGATTATCTCTGAAACCATTGATGATACACACAAACCAAGGCCAGATTTGGACTCAGCGCCCACAATTGCATATAAAAACAAAAAATTCTATATAAACAGAATGAGTGTTACACAGTGTTATTAATGGTGTGTGCACGATAGGCCTTGGAGAATACATCTTCGATAAAGATCTCGATTAAAAGTTGGTAAAACGAATGAATGGCCAACCTTCGTTTGTAGCCACGGGTTGTCTTCTTTGTAACCACATGTAACCAGTTTGTTACGCACTTATTAACACCAATAGTCTTGTTAGAGTATATACCTAATTAGCATTCAGCTTCTGCTTCGAGCAATAAATGGTGATTGATTCATGTTGATAAAAGGCCTAATATTATTATTATGAAGAGCTGCAAGCAAAGGCAACATAGAGGAACAGGTGGAATTAGAGATGAAGGTGGGGAACTGAAAACTAGTGGAAAAGAAAAAAGTGAGGTGTTTGCAAAATACTTTGAAAAGTTGTACAATCCTAATGTAATTGTAAACGTGGAAGTGTTACAACAACTAGATAGAACAGAAGTGAACAGTAATGAAGAAATTACTATGGATGAAATCGAAAAAGCATTCTACAGATCTACAGAAGCTAAGGCTAACAAAGACCCTAACATCCACTCTAAGGTTAGCCCGAGAGAAAGAAGAGAGTAGGGGGTTAAAAGAAGAGAATATGGAGTTAAAAGAAGGGAATAAGGAGTTAAGTAAGTAGCAAAACCTATCATTCGTGGGTTAACATTCATTCAGAAAAAGAGAGAGAAAGACTCACCATCATGATCTGCCGGCCACTGCTGACAAGTCGTTAAAATAGTCGAAGAGAATAGGAGAGGGGTGAAAGATGAAAAGAAGTAAAATAAGAACGCATGCAAACACAGTCAAACGCAAAGAACACTGTCATACCATGCAAACTACAGACATGCAAGTAAAGAGAGGATGAGAAAAGAAAAAAAAAGTATGAAGAATATAACATAAAGTGGGCTAGTTTACGCTACGAGCTAGTCTACGTGTTAGTATATTTTTTTTTAATAATATAAATTTAACGCTGGCATATCACACGCTGGCATCAATCGTCAACAGACTCAAACCCCGACTATCACCTCCAGAGCTCCTGTTGCTAATTGTTTTATTATTTTAAACGACGTTAATATTTTTAAAATGCCTATCTAAACGGTTTTTAAACATATTAATGCTGGTAGAGTTCACGACGGACACGGGAAGATTATTCCATTTATCAATTACTTTAAACGTAAAAATGTTTTTAGCGATATTAGTAATGAAACGTCTACCACGTAATTTAAATCCGTTATTACGAGTATTGCTATTATCGAAAATGAACACTGTCAAAATTTACGTTATCGATTTTATTAACGATTTTGAAAACTTCATTGAGCTCCCCCGTTAATCTTCTAGTCTCGAGTGAATGCAAGTCTAACTCTTTAATCCTATCTTCGTAAGACTTGTTGCGTAGTGACGGAATTAGTTTCGTGGCGCGTCGCTGAACCCTTTCCAACCTATCAATGTCCTCACGCAAATACGGGCACCAAAACTGAACGGCATATTCTAAGTGAGGCCTGACTAGGGACTTGTAAAGGGGCAATATAATATTCTTCGATTTAAATTCGAAATTACGTGCTATGAAGCCTAACATCCTATTAGCTTTTGCGCAAGACTCCAGGCACTGGTTCCTAACTTTTAAATCCTTAGATACGCGTACGCCTAATCTACTTCCTCGTCAACGCTCGCTAACTGTCTATCGTCCATCGTGTACGTGTAATTATTGTTACGGGAACCTAAAAGTCACTTAAGAACAGAAGGCAGCAGGTGTGTGTGGTGAGGTGCCAGAGTTGTTGAAGGAGGGAGGAGAAGCAATGAAGATGGTTTTGGTACAGCTGTTTAATAAGGTATGGGAAAGTGGAGAGGTACCATCAGACTGGAAGAAGGCAATCGTGGTTCCACTATTTAAGAACAAGGGAAGTAAGGAGGTATGTGGGAATTATAGGGAAATAAGTTTGATTTCTGTGCCAAGTAAAGTATTCATTGGAATAATGTTGAACAGAATAAAGGATGATCTTGAAGAAAAATTTAGAGAGGAGCAGGCAGGTTTTAGAACGGGTAGGCCAACAGTGGAGCAAATATTTACATTGAGACACGTTATTGAGAAGAAGTGGGAATACGCTCAACCGGTTTGTATGGCATTTGTGGATCTTGAGAAGGCATACGATTCAGTCTGGAGAGAGAGTATGTGGAGGGTTGCCGAACACTATGGTGTTCCAGTGAGGATGGTGAATATGTTGAGAAGTTGGTATAATGATGTGTGTAGCTGTGTGAGAGTGGATGGGGGAAGCAGCGAGTATTTTGGAATAGAGAGAGGCTTAAGACAAGGGTGTGTGTGTTATCACCAACATTACTTAACTATATAGACAACATAATGAGGAAGGTGGTGGAGGGAAATGTGGGTGGTGTAACGGTGGGTGGAGAGAGAATAATTGACTTGGACTTTGCAGATGATGTGGCAGTGCTGGCGGATACGTGGGCGATGTTGGCATTGTTAGTAAATAAAATGGAGAAAGGGAACGGTTTAATGCGGAGGATATGGAATTGAGAGGAGAAAGATTGAAACAGGTGGAAGAATTTATATATCTGGGAAGCGTATTCACAGAGGATAGAGGGCGCTTTAAGGATATCGAGAGGAGAATGGCAATTGCTGCGGCAGCATATAATGCACTGACGTGTAAGTTGTGGAGAGGTTAGTACTAGGATAAAGATGAGAGTGTTTAACCAGTGGTGCTTTCAGTCTTGCTGTATGGAGCGATGGCGTGGACATTGACGTAGACGGATGAGACGAGGTTGACTGCATTTGAAATGAGGTTGTTGAGGAGAATGGAAGGTGTGAGATGGGATGACTTTGTCAGGAATGATGTTATAAGGAGGAGGTTAAATCAGATTCCGGTGAGTGTGAGGTTGAGAGGGACGACGTTGGCGTTGTATGGGCATTTGGAAAGGATGGGGGAGGAAAGAATACCAGCAAGAATCTGGAGAGCAGAGATGAGGGGCAGGAGGCCGGTCGGTAGGCCGAGAACACGGTGGAGGGGAATGGTGGACAGAGATCTCGAGTGGATTGGTGTGGAGAGAGAGGAAGCAAGGGAGCTGGTACAAGACCACGGTACAATTAGGGCGGGTCGTACTCAGGTGACAACATGAATCTGAAGGAAATCCTACCATCAGGGGTGTCTAAATTATGTGTTTTTACATGGGGAATTCAAATATGAGCTTCTTTTTTTAATAGGATAACTCTAACCTACATCATTTTGTATTTCTAAATTGCCAATTTTACCCTTTTGAACCCCTTTATAATATATTAAAAGATATAAGGTAAATCATTTATATTGACAAGGCCAAATCAACTTTACATATATTTATTAATAGGTGAACTGCATGTATATCACTGGATATAATTACAAAGATCATTCTCCTGACATCTTGAACTTTGCCAGGTTGCACAAATCCTGCTTTGACTCAGACTTGGACATCAGCTTCCTGCTGGTCTCCTGAACCCTGATCCCTCCATCCCTCTTTTCCTGTGAGAAGTACTTAGCAGAAGCCTCAGTCACCATTTTAACAACCCTCTCAATGCTTTGTGTGTGGCAAGGCCAGTTGCGCACCTCCATGGGGGTGTTGATGAAGTTTTTCACCCTGAGGTGCTTAGAGAGCAGGTGAGAGGTGCCTCTGACACACCTTCTGACCAGCTGATCAAGTCACCGATGCTGGAAGCATCACAATTGATGTCAGGTGTCCTTCTGCTCCTAACAGAGGAGTCCCCCAGCGAGGTGTCTGGGTCCCCTCTCCCCTGATGGCCAGGATTCTCTCCACCCCTTCAATCCTCTCCTTTGATCCTCAGAGCAGAGTAGTGTTTGGAGGATGACTTCACTGTGGGCATACCAAGCAGATCTTCTCACAGTTGGCATCACAATATCCAGCACCTCCTTTCTCTGGGACTTGAGGCAGTCCAGCTGAAAGAGGATGTGCCTAGGCCCTTCGATCCAGGAGTGCTTGACCTTCACGTTGAACCA